>VMDR010001464.1:82668-125601 GCA_007922815.1 Macrotus californicus | reverse complement strand
TTTTTTTTTTTTTTCTGTTCTTTCATTTGGGCCATTTTTTGTCTCCTTGAGTTAGCAGCCTCTCTGTGTTTGTTTCTGTGTATTAGGTAGAGCTACTCTTACTCCCTGTCTCAGTAGTGTGACCTATGTAGAAAAAGCACCTGTAAATTGTACGGGGTGGAGCCTTAGGTTATTGCCAGGGTTGGGCAACCCATTTCACTGCTTTGTGGTCATGTGTGTCTGGGTGGGGGGGGGGTGGCCCAGAGAGGGGACAATGCCACCTCCTGGCTTCTGGCCATTTGCCCTGGCACTCACCATGTTTCTAGTCACTTCACCCCTTTCCCGTGTGTGACTGACACCCTTCCAGCTGCTGCCCCGGTGGTAAATCTCAGAGTGGGTAGGTTTGCATATGTTCTGAGACAGTGCTGGCCCTTTAAACAGTGAAAATCTAGCGCCTTCTTCCACTGTCCCAACACCCACTGGTTTTTAACAGCCAGAAGTAATGGGGATCTAACTTCCCGGTGGTGGAACCCTGGGCTGTGCGGTCTGGCCTGGGGCTGGGATTGCTCACTCTGAAGGTATCTCTTCTGTCTGTTCCGCCACCACTGCTGCTGCCTTTCTATGCTACACTGCCTCTCCATCCGTCTCTGAGATGATGACCCTCCTACCGGTCTGGATGAATGTGTCTTCTTTATGTCCTTGGTTGTCGGACTTCCATACAGCTTGATTTTCTGATGGCTCTGGGTGTTAATAGTTTTGAGATCTGGTTGTAATTCTTTCTATGGTTATGTGAGGAGGTGAAGCATGTCTACCTATGCCTCCATCTTGACCGGAAGTTGAAGAAAAGTTTTTAAATGCAATATTGACTATTTGGTCAGGGGCACTGATCTCTTTTCTCTTAGAATGTCAAATTTTAAAAAATGGCAACAGCTAATACAACAATAGTCATCCAGTGTGAATGAATCAAAATTATACCTATTTATTTTGTCAGATTGGCAAAAAAATATAAAATATTTCTGGTGTGCCACAGAATTTTAGAAATTAGTTTATGTGTGCCATGAGGTGAAAAAGGTTGAAAATTCCTGTGCTAGAAGGACCACAAGACTCAACCTCCATGAAGAAGTCACAAACCACCAACTTCCAGAGCTCTTTCCCAGAGCTGAGTTGAATATTACAACACATCCATTTGTCTCCTGTAACTCCATTCTCAGAAGTCAGTTCCATGAGCAGTTTTTTACAGACTAAAAACTGGGTCTTAAAGGTGTCAAGTAACAAGAGGTTCTATGGCATTCCTGGGATTGAATTCCTAGTTTCAAAGGCCATGTTCTACGGAGCATACCACACTGTTATTATTTCATCCAGGTACTTGTCCATGCCTACCCCATATCCCTGCCGGTGTTCTCCAACCAGGCCCTCTCTCAGCATCACAGTGACTTCTGTCTCCATTAGGGAGCTCTGCCTTGTCAGTCAACACAGCTGGGTATGCTGGCATTGTCCCCTCCCATAACACGGCTGTAGCTCATGAATTCTTATGATGCACACTTTTGATGATAATATGTATCCTGGAAATCATAAAAATTGGATGCCTAGACCCTGGACTCTTATCCTAATCCTTCCATGAACCAGAATATAACCTTGGTTACATTCTCTAATCTTCAGTTTCCTTCCCTGTAGATTCAGAGTGGGGGTTGAGTGATCCCATCATTAGCTGAGCTTCTTCCTTGTTTTAACTTCCTGTTAGTCAACTGACACCTCAACATGTTCTGTTACCCACATACTGACACATCTCTTTATTAGTATGAGTTATGAGAAGTTATGGCTGCTGATAGGTTCACAGAGGCATGGACCCTGAACCTTGCTTCAAGGTATATGACAATGAGTCTATTAATAAATATAGCACCCCTGAAATCCCAACTGGCTGGCACACACACAAGGACATTTAAGAATAATTAACTGAACAAAGAGACCAGCTTGAACTTCAGACAATGTACAAACTAAAGAAAGTAGAAAATGGGGCATTATGGAGTGGGAAACAGCTGGAATGACCTCCAAGTCTACAAATGTTTATTAGGCATCTACCATGTGAATATTAGCAAAAGAGAGTAGAGGTGAATACGAAACAAATAGATAAATACTGTAAAACTGAAATTCCTGCCCTTGAGGCCTTCAATCTCGTGAGTGGTGATAACCAAGGAGCTAATAGAAACCTAAGAATTATAGAGATATGGGAATCAATAACAATGAAGTTAGGGGTGGGGGTGGCTTTTGGCTTACCTGCCTCTGTAGAGAAGTAGACTGAGAAAGTTTGCTCTAGTGGGATGCTGCCAAGCAGGCGGCAGAGAGCCTTGGGCCTCAAAGCTCCCTTATTCCTTAAGGTTAATCTGACTTAGTTCTTTGGATACATGCATAGTGCTTGCTGAGGGGCAAGGGAGAGAGAAGGGTGTGCCTCTCTCATTTTTTGTTTTTGTTGTGCATTATTTCCTTAGTATAAATTCCATGGAGTGAAATGACTAATTAAAGCATTGAGAATATTTTAAGCCCGCTAGAAATTATTGTCTAATTATCTTCTTAAAGATTTATATTAATTTACTCCCCTATAGTTGTCCTCTCATCCATCAGCATGAAGTATTTTCATTTTTAAAAAGCAGGCATTTTTTCCTCCCATGATAGATAAAAAAGGATACCTCAGTGTTTAAATTCTCATTTATTTGACCACTAATGAGACTGAACATTCTCCGTATATTTGTTAGGTTATTTCTATTTCCTCTTCCTGGTTTTTGTCTATTGTTTTAAGGAAGAACATTATCCATAATGTTCTAGTTGAAGTGTATGAGATGTTCAGGTATTTTATGGATCGAAGACAACAATCTTTGTTGGCCCTTTATTTTTACCTAGTCTTCTTCTAAGTCCAGATCCACAGGCTCAAGGTAAAGTCCTTAGCCAGTACCCTCCCATTCTGGTGCCGCCAACCAAACAAAACCTCAATTCTGGGTCAACCCATTGACCCCTTCTCTACTTTAATGCCCACTGCTGAGCTCTCCTAGAGGAAAATGAATTTTTTAAAACATATTTTTATTATTATTTTTAAATCCTCTCCCAAGAATACATTTATTGATTAGAGAAAGAAACATTGGCCCTGAAGAGGTAGAAGCATCGATGTGAGAAACATCGATTGGTGCCTCCTACACGCACCCCGACTGGGGACCAACCTACAACGTGGGCATGTACCCCGACGGGAATGGAACCTGTGAACTTCTGGTGCATAGGACGATGCCGCAACCGGCTGAGCCACACCGGCCAGCGCCAGAGTAAAATGATCTGATGTGGGGGCTGTTTCTACCACAAAGCCTGCTGTTCTCGACCTGTGTCCAAGACTCCTCCACGTTCCGAATCAGCTTCCTCCCATGTTGCTCATCAGCCATGTCGGATATTCCCTCCTCTCTTCCTCTCAACCCTCATCACCTGTCTTCTTCCTCTGTCAGCAGAAGACCTTGTCTTTATTTTTTCCCCAAGTGGTATATAATTGATATGTAGCACTGTATTAGTTCTAGGTATACAACATAATGGTTTAGTAGATGTTTATGTTGTGAAATGATTACTACGATAAGTTTAGTTGATATCCATCGCCTCACACAGTTATAAAAATTATTTTCTGGTGATGAGAACTTTTAAAACCTACTCTTGTAGCAGCTTTCGTTACAACGCCTCTTCCGTAATGTGATTCTCAAGTGGTTTCGGAGTTTAAGAGGTTGTCAGGGAGAGAATTAAGAAAACAACAGGAGAGCACGTGAAACCGGCTGTACAAAAACTGAAGCCCGCGTCGAGGGTCGATGATTCACTTAAGTCTGAGCTCCAAAATGCTTTATGTTTAACAAATACACAGCACTCACGATGGGTAAAACCCAGGTGCGAGTGTTTTATACATATTGACTCACTTAATTTGATGACAACTCTAAGAGGTACATTCGACATTATTACATCTGAGGAATTAAAAAGAGATTAAAAATAACTTGCTCAGGGTCACAGAGCTAGGAAGTGGGGATGTCAATGCAGGAAATCTGCATGACTGGCCAGGGCCATCTGTCCATCTGTCCTGTCCCCCCGCCTTGTTGGCCTCTGCTGTTCCCCTCACCATGCTCACAGGGATGGCCGGGGAGAAGGTGGCAGAGGTGGGCAAGAGCCTCTTTCTCCTCCCATATACTTTTAGTGTCCTTGGGACGCTGCTTGTGGCTCATCCAGAGCAGAAGAACCTGTGCCTCCCATTGCTGGTGCCTGTCTGTGCCTGGAGCCCGCTGCCTTCACACAGACCCCCATTCCAGCCTCACCTCTCCTGTTTAGCTTTGCTCAAATCTGTCCTCACGGAGCTCTAACCTAAACCCAGTACATCTACCCTCTTCAAGCGCCTTGCCTCTTCCAAGAGGACTCTCGTCCAAGGAGGAAATAACTGGGTTGAAAGTAGGAAAGAACTTTCTAGTAGATGGAGCTATCGAGATAAGCAAGGGGCTTCCTCAGAGCAGATGAGCTCCCTGTTCCTGGGACAACCACTCAGCTGAGAGGGAATTTAAGTACTTTTTAAGGATGGTTGGAATGAACAATGGCTAAGATCTCTTCCAAATCTGAGATTCTAGGATTCTGTATTTTATGTTTCCTAGTGTTATTTGAATTTGTATTTAGTATTTTTTTAAAAATTCTTAAAAAAAGATTTAATTTATTTGTTTTTAGAGAGTGGCAAGGGAGGGAGGAAGAGAGGGAGAGAAACGTCGATCAGGATGGGGCCACAACCCAGGCACATGCCCTGACAAGGGATCGAAATGACGATCTTTTGCTTTGCAGGAGGGCACTCACCAACTGAGCCACGACGGTTAGAGCTGTATTCAGTTTCTTTTTTAAAGGAAAAATTCTCCTCTCTAATGTCCTGAAGCATATCTCTTCTCCACTGGCATTAGTTCTAAATTTAGTCCTGGTGCTTCCCACAAGGATGGTGCTGGCACACATCCACTTCATCGGGAGCGGGTTCCCTACACCTTCCTCTCCTAGAGCTGTCCTCTTAGCAAACCCTGAACACCCTACTTCTGCTCAGGTTAGGGTCACTTCTGATGGATTGTTTTTCTGATCATGCCCAGGCCAATACCTACTGTTGATAATTCTGCCTATCACTGAGGCAAGATAAGAAGCAGCTAAAGAAATTGCTTGGCAAGTGGAATAGGGGAAACAGACAAAATGATTAGCCAAGTCCAAACAATTGAGCAATTTACAGACAGCTAATGAATTTCGAGGTTTTATCTTCCCTGACCAAGAACCCTTAGGAGTAAATGTTTTACACATTCCCGACCACGGTCCTGGTCCCTGCTCAGTGATGTTCCTTGAAAACGAAACTAACCAGAGGATGTTCCTTGAAAAAAACGAAACTAACCAGACAATAACCCTGACCCTTCTATATGCATATTTTAATGAATCCACATATTGAAGGACACACCTGGAAAGCAAATGAATTATTCTGTTAAGATCCTCCCCTGAGACCTCCCTCAGGATTCCCATCTGCTAAAGAAAGATAAAAAGCCCAGAGGGCATGTGCTCTTTTGTGAGCACACCTATGCCGTTCTCCCTCGGGTGTGCATCTCTGCTTTCTTTCTTTCTCCTGAACACCGTGGGTCCCCACGAGGCTTGCAGTCAGGGGAGCAGCAGGCAGCGGCAGCCTGTCTGGGCTCCCCTCCCTGGTCCAGCCTCCAAAGCTCCCTTTTTCTTTGACTTTCCAGTGAGCTAACAGCAGCCCTGCCGTGGCTCACTTCTTTCACTGTGACTTTCATTTCTAGAGAGCCAAAGCGGCTGCCTAGCTTCATTTCTTTCCTGTCACATTCCTGGGGAGCCAAAGCAGCCTCGGCTCTCCCCAGTTTCTTCTTTTCTCCTCAGCCCTTCCTCCGTTTCACTGTCCCCAGCTTTAGTAGACGTACTCTCAAAATCACCTGGACTCGTGTTGCGAGAGCTTTCCTGCACGAAGTCAAGCACCCACACAGTACAGGCCGGCCCAAGGCGGACTTGCTCGGAGTCCAGTCCCCATTCGGTAACATGACCACTGATTTCCAGGAAGCTGAATCAAGTCCAAGGTCTTCAAGACCAGTTACTAGAGAATCAGCATTGAAAGGACATATCAACCCTACAATCGTCTTTCTTTTGGTGACAGGAGGGTCCTATCGAAGAGAATCAGTATGTGTTACGTTTCTTTGTATTTCACGGAGTGTTTTCAAATGAATTCTCCCCTTTAACCCTCACGACAACTTTGGGAGGCACTGATTATTACCCCACTTCACTGGCCAGGGCACTGAGGCTCAGAGAGCTGAGCAGACTCTGAGGCCTGACATCACAACGTCAGAAAAACGTGACGTAGTTACAAAAGTGTCTTGTACCAGCTGCCAAAGTCCAGGCCTTCTGACTGCAAGTTTTTATGAGGCCAATAACAGGTAACACAAATATCTTTATTCCTGGCATCTGTGATGTTTATAATGTCTGGCTGAGCTGGACAGGACAATAAAGGGGACAGTACTGGGTTTCCGTTAAGAGCTCAGGTGGGGTTACCTGTGAAGCTGGGTGGGAAGGCTGGGTCGGGAGAGAGCTGCCGGCCCTCCCCACTCAGAGACGTCTGACGGGCCGCAGTCCTGACCTCATCTGCCCAAAGGCCATCTTTATGCCCCAGGCGGTCACTACGGGCCTCTCTTAGCACCAAAGTTTGTTACAGAGCTGCATCCTCTGAGGGGTTCATCCATCCCTGCCACAAAAGGCGCCCAAGGAAGCAATTGATTAACATGCATCTAGCCGGGCAGCCACATTCGCAGGCCACCGTGAGTGTAAGGCCCATGGCCTGGCCTGCCTATGTCAAGTCCCACAGATTGTCTCGGGTGCAGAGCACAGGGCTGCTCACTCAAAGAACTGGCATGGAGTGGGAGTGGGAGTGGGAGTGGGGGGCCTTTGGGTGGAAGTTCTCAGTGTCTGAAATGGTTCCTTATTCTCTCACCCCACAGAAAGAAAAGTGACCAGAAGCAGCTGTTCTACCTGAGTTAGGCCTTTTATCATTCAGGTCAAGCCGTCTGTGTAGCCATCCATCATCAAAAAGTACTTCTCCTCACCGTGCTGGGCACCGAGGACACAGAAGCCTCCCGTCCCCACACTGCTGGGCCCGGGCTGACTGAAGGGTTCGCCGCAAAGGGCGTGTGGTTTACATGCCGCCCTCGTGAAAGGCAGGTTGCTGTCCTGTCTGGTTGGCTTATTTTTACAGGAAAAACACACGATGGAAATGATATTGACTTTATTGCATCATTTTACTGACTAGAACGCCAGACTGATAGTGGGTATAAAAATAACCATATTCTTACAAATAATACTTTGCTGCTACAGTACTGAATAATTAGTGGAGGTTGCCATTATAATACAACTTTAAATAACATTCTCATGATGGATTTAACACAATCAATCAGGGGCTAAGGTGTCAAGGTTTGCAAAGAGAAATCTAGGATGCGGAAACTCAAAAAAATTCATATTCCAACTACATGCTTCACTGAACCATAAATCCAGCAACACAAACATTAAGAAAACTCACAGCGACCCATGTTCAAAGACAATCCCCCTCTTTGTTTTAAAGAGACAGACCAAGGCAATACAGAAAGGTAACGAGGCAGGCTGGTTTCCCAGGCAGACTGGTTCCGTTCCATCGCTCTGTGGTCCCACCCTTCCTACCCAATAATTCTGCAACTGAAGTGCATTAGACGTGTCCAAAACAACAAAAATAAAAATAAAATCAAACCAGAACCTAAAGTGTCCTCTTCAAAAACCAGAATCGAGTGCCCAGGAGGTAGAGCCAGTCTAAGATCTCTCTTTTCAGACCTAACCTGTCACCTTTGGCTTCACAGGCTGTTTTCTGTGAGCCGTTCACACCGACCAGGACGATGGTAACACGACTGAAAAGGTATTTTAGTTCAACAAAGTAACGGACGTTTAATACTTTAATGTTCCTTGTATTTTAACCACTTTCCTTCTCTGAGGATTGGAGAAAAGAACAAGAAAGAACACATACATATACATCATCATCAAAAGCCAATTCTACAGAACCACACACCTCTTTTCAAAAACATACACAAGGACCCCAGAATGAAATAAAATATCCCTTCTAACCCCCACACGTTTTTACATAGAAAAATATCCCTGATATTAAGGGTACTTTTAAATAAGATGCAAAACATTGACCTTCTTCCTCTCTCCAAAGAATTGCTTTAGTTTTGACATCAGTGGGTCTTAGAACTATGGGTCAAACTAGGTTTGGGGCATGTTAGGCTACACTAAGCCAGGAGCAACTGGACTATTCAACTCTAGCTTCTCCAGGCCAAGTTCACAGAGCTTCAGGGCACCCGGGCACATCACCAGTGGGTGAGATGGCTTAGTGGAGGCCCCCAAAAGCCACATGCAAGACCTGACTGTGAATGCTTCGGGAACTCTCACATCAGAATAAATGACATCCTTTGAAGACATTTTCTTGGGCAGCCAGCTAGGCTTGTATTGAAAAGATGCTGCCCTCCCTTTGGGGCCAACTTTAAGTTACCTCTTCAAGAACTTAATAATCACATCTTTGTTTTCGACCATAATGCTATCAGCCATCTTCACTACACTATTCACTCAGCAATTTGGGCTCTAAATGATGTCTGAAATGATAGCTACTTCTGAAAATAAACTTTTGTCAAAGGAGGAAGATCTGTCAGCATTTAAGACACTCAAATGAGTATGTTCCCAACTCTGAGAGTATTCACAAAAATATGCTTCCAATCTGTGGGAGTCATGTCACGGGAACAGGGCAAAGCAACCCTCAAATGGACACCTAAGCCTGGCTGTGCCTGTCAGAACCCAGGTCATCAGCTCACACTCCCGCCCCCAAAGCCACCTACCAACATGCTTCTCGCTAAGCACAAGCCAGCGCTATTTTCCTGATGATGACCACAAGAAACAGGTGTGATAATGAACCTGAAAAAGCTTTTTCAAAAGGGGATTCAACTTTTTTTTGCACTTCATATCAGTTTTGTTATTGCTTAATGACATGATGTCTCTTAAAAAAACACCAAAAACCCAAAGCCCACTCTCTCATGCCCTTTGACATTTGAAGTGCAGGGACGGTGAGGCAGGGGGTGTAGTGAGGAGAGCAAGCCAGGCAAAGAGCTCAAATCCCTGCTCTCTGCAGTTCCCCACGTCCGAGAAATGGGCACACCCATGCCCACCTCACAGGGGCCAAGCATCTTGCACAGAGTCTGGCCACGCAGAGATGCTATGCGATTATTCAGATTACCTATGTTGTCTCTAGGGCCCTGGGGGGCTTATGGGGCAACAAGGAAAAGACACAAGAACTAAGACCTTTTGTTTAAGAGCTTAAGGAAGACCAGAGATGCTAGGAGGCCAACAGGTGAGCACTGCCCTGCTCTGAGAGTCACCTTGCTCAGGTAAGCTACAGGACAGGTGGGTCCCATCCGGCCCCTCTTTTCCCTACAGAAGTTTAAGGGTCTCGTGGGCAGTTAAGTGTCACCTTTCCCTTCCTCCCACCTTCCCACCTTCTGCCCACCCCGCCCCAGGTCACAGGACATGCACATGCATTTCTGTACACATGCAGTCCAGGCGCAGGGGTTGACACTGAGCATGTGTGCCAGAGCTGAGAGCTTCTGTTTGCCAGGGGTGCATCCAGTCCTGTCCCTTCGGTCCAGAGGCTGCTGCCATCCTACCAGGGGTTTCCCCTTGGCAGACAGCACCCTTCTGAGGGACTAACCCCAAGCAGGAGTGAAGCCAGGCTCTCCCTTCCTCACTCAGGGTGGGTGAGCAGTTGGCACTGTACGACAGTCAAGCTGTTTCCATGCCCTCTTGCACCCTCATGCTCTGGAGATGCACTTCCCCCACCCCCACATGCCTCCTAGAAATTGCAGATTCTATGTGAACTCAACCTTGCAGGGTGCTTGCTTTTTCACAGTAAAAGTAAAATAACATTCTTAATCTGCTTCATATGCACACAACCCATTCACAGGAAAGCATTCTTGGAGCGCACAGGGAATTCTTTTCTGGACTTTGGGATTCTTCTCAAGAACGCTTTTGGGACAGAACACTTCATTTTGTGGAGCTTATAGCTTCTGGCCCAGATAGATGATTTGTCAGCTGTGATGTGAACTAAAGAAGGCAGACACACGTAGCCTGAGACTGGCCCCCACCGGGGCTCTGGGTCCCGGGAATGAGCAAGGATCTGATCAGAGCCAGGAAGTGAGGCCACCTCAAGTCCGTTGGCTCAGGTGAGCCAAGTGCAGGAGCTTGGAGCTCTCCGGTTCGATGTGAGGCCATGAGGCACCAAGGGCTATTTGGTTCCACAGAGATGCAAGGCCCACGATTTCAAAAAGGTGATGCTCTGAAATTTTAAGTTGGCATCCGTTGACAAAACCAGAATTCTCTTCGCATCTATCTCATGAGCTGAGAGCCAATTAACTTCTAACAGGCCTCATACCTGACTGGAGTTCCTGCTGCAGCAGGGGGATGGCTGGTGGAGCCCACGGGACACAGGAGTTTGCACTTAGAACTGTTAGGAAACAGATTACAGACACTCTGAAGAGGTCAGAGAACCTGGAAGAAACAGCCATGCCCAGGACAAAGTTGTCCCCAGAGTCTACCCCATTTCCAAAAATATGGGTCCTACTGAGCTCCAGGCTTCAGGGTGGGAACAGCTCTGTTACCTGTGTTCTCTGCACTGCACTCAAAACCAGGATACTTCAAAGGCAGATGACGAGAATTATCACAGGTCCACAGGAGCAGTTAAAGACACCGAGCATTGGATACGGCCCCTCGCGGGACCCATGGCACAGGCATGAGAAAAGCGAAAGTCCCTTCCCGAAGGCAAACTCTCACTCCCTGCCTGTCCAGAAGTCTTTGGTCTCCAACGCTGACCTGAATTAGAACCAAGTTTCTGAAGAAAAATATATAGCAGGATAAAGAGGTACAAATTACTGGATGAACGAAAATAAATTACTTCTTCAGTGAATAAATAGCTTTGAGCAGTTGGATGAGATTTTATACTGTTTGTGAATGCGGTCACAGATGTGGCCCTCGGAGGTAAGCAGACTTACATATGGCTCCCTGTGCCTCCTCAGGAATCTGCGTGGCTTCCCAGAGCACTGGTGTTTCGGGAAATGGAAGCTGCCTATTCAGCTCATTCCTCTAACCACGCTCAGCTGTAGGGCCTACACATGTTGCCTTCCTGTAGTGGTGGAATACCAGCTCAGACCCAACCTGCACTCACTTTCCATTTCCACTCCCTAGGAAGCAGCCTCAGCCTCAGAGATGAAGGCAGAGCCCCAGGCACCACGCCACACCCTCAGGGGTGAGAAGCGCCTCACCACCCGCACCTCAAACTCTTCCCCAGGGGCTTCGCTCAGCCGCGGTGCCTGCCCGATGCTGCTTGCTGGGTCTCACTGCAGGGCAGCTGGATGCCTCTAACTAAAACTAAGTGCAAGTCATTTTGCCCTGATCTGGACTTATTTGAAAAAGTGAGATTTAACTGCAAAGGGAAAAAGAATCTTAAATCAAGGTGTCACCTTGACTCAGAAAACAAACTGGATTTGTGTGCTGTGTTTCACCAGTTTCAATTTCTCATTTTAGGGGTTGGCTTGGGAACTGTAGCACAAGCAGACCCAGCAACATGTGAAACTATTGAACAGTGACCTACAGCATCGCCAGCCCGCAGTGGTATGCCCATCACCACGCCCATCACCACCATCGGTTCTTTGGCACACAGGTAGTGGGCAGAGAAACAACTCAAGAGCCGGTATTTTGTTGTCAATTAATCACCAAATTGAGGCCTATGGAAGGGTCTGGGGAAAAGAGGCCTTCTTTCTGGAACAGTCTTGAAAAAAATCCAAAAGGAGGCCTCTCTACCCAATTTACTAAAGTGCAAACTAAGGCCGAACCGTGTCCTAATGGCGGTGCCTGATGCTCTCTGTCTGCTCTAGCCGACATCATCCCTGGGGCCAGCAGCCAAACTGCCGTCGCTCAGAGACGCTCCTGGACTGGCCCACGTTCACATTCACAGTAACAACAAACGAACGGCCTGCAGTGTCACGTCCACAGGTTCCATCTGTCCCCTTCTGCTGTGGCCAGGCCCCCACACCACACCTGTCCCAATCTCTGCCTGGCTGCACAAGTCGGGGGAGCAGCCAGCAGGCAGGGCTCCCCCTGGGGCAGTCCTCGGAGCAGCGCTGGTTGGTCTCGGGCCACTTGCTCAGAGTGCCAGGCTCCTCTCTCTTCTCACTTAAAAGTAGTCTCTTCTCCTGCTCTCATCACTGATGAAAGACGGGTTATACTGTCCCGGGAAAATGCAAGAATGTCGTGATCCCGGCAATCCAGTGTAGGCCGGGTAGAGTCCGTTTCGTTCAAGTTCAGGATTCCTTACACTTGTGGGCTGGTGGCCAAACAGAAAAGAAAATAAAGTCAATTTATTACTCATGGTATATACTTATAGTTTTACTGAAAGAATGTTGCATTTTAATAAACCTCAGATGGAGGCAGCTAACACACAGCAGAGCCAGGTCTGGTTCAGAAGTCAAGACCTTCCCTCAGGCTGTCTCTTTATGGAAAAAACATCAAGCGCAGTCCAGTGATTTTATACCAACAGAGGAAAAAACCTGCGTTAATTACTATTATTATCAAGATTAATTATTATCTGATTACTAGCTTGACTTTTTTCTTACATTTTTATTAGGTATACTTTATTGATTATGCTATTACACTTGTCCTGATTTTTCCCCCTTCACCCCCCTCTGCCCTACTCCCCCCATCCATCCAGCAATGCCCCCCTTACTTCATGTCCATGGGTAGTGCGTATAAATTCTTTGGCTTCTCCATTTCCTACACTATTCTTAACCTCCCCCTGTCTATTTGTTCCTATCAATTATGCTTCTTATTCCCTGTATCTTTTCCCCTATTGTCTACCTTCCCGCTCCCAACTGATAACCCTCCATGTGATCTCCATTTCTGGGATCCTGTTCCTATTCTAGTTGTTTGCTTAGTTTGTTTTTTTTAAGGTTCATTTGTTGATAGTTGTGAATTGGTTATCATTTTACTGTTCATAGTTTTTTATTTTCTTCAGTTTCTTAGATAAGTCCCTTTAACATTTCATATAATAAGGCCTTGGTGATGATGAACTCCTTTAGTTTTACCTTACCTGGGAAGCACTTTATCTGCTCTGCCATTCTAAATGATAGCTTTGCCAGGTAGAGTAATGTAGGTCTTTGCTTTCCATCACTTTGAATACTTTTTGCCAGTCCCTTCTTGCCTTCAGAGTTTCTTTTGAGAAATCAGCTGATAGTCTTATGGGAACTCCTTTGTAGGTGACTCTCTGCTTTTAAGATTCTCTCTTTATCTTTAACCTTTGGCATTTTAATTATGATGTGCCTTGGTGTGGTCCTCTTTGGGTCCAACTTATTTGGGACTCTCTGTGCTTCCTGGACTTGTGTGTCTATTTCCTTCACTAAATCAGGGAAGTTTTCTTTTAAATTATTTTTTCAAATAAGTTTTCAATTTCTTGTTCTTCCTCTTCTCCTTCTGACAGCTCTATGATTCAGATATTGGTACATTTGGAGATGTCCCAGAGTCTTCTTATTCTCGTTTTTTTTGAATTCTTGTTTCTCCATTCTGTTCTGGTTGGCTGTTCACTTCTTCCTCACATTGCAAATCATTGATTTGAACCTCAGCTTCCTTCCCTCCACTGTTGGTTCCCTGTGGATTTTTCTTTATTTCACTTAGTGTAGCTTTCACTTCTTCCGTTATGCTTCTGCTGTACTCAAGAGTTCTTTGACCATCCTCATCACCAGTGTTTCGAACTCTGCATCTGATAGGTTGGCTATCTCTATTTCATTTAGTGCTTTTTCCAGGGTTTTATTCTATTCTTTCACTTGAGCCACATTTCTTTGTCTCCTTAATTTGGCAGCTTCCCTGTGTTTGTTTCTGTGTATTAGGTAGAGCTGCTTTGACTCCCTGTCTTGGTGTACCTGTTACATTGTAGGGGGCAGAGCCTTAGAAATCTCCAAGGCGGGGCAACCCACTTCACTGATTTGTCACCCTGTATGTGGGGGAAGGGTTGGAGAGAGAACAATGCTGCTGCCTGGCTGCTGGAGGCTTACTCAGTACTTTCCCCATTTCTAGTCATTTCTCCTACTTCCTGTATGCTACTGGTGTCCCTCTAGCTGTTGTCCTGGTGGTGGTTTCCAGAAAAGGATGGGTTTAGATATGTTCCAGGACCATGCAGGCCCTTTAAATGGATTCTCCTGAGAAACCAGCAGTTTCTTCTGCTACCCCAAACCCCACTGGTTTTTACAGCCAGAGTTTATGAGACTTTATTTTCACAGCACTGGAACCCTGGGCTGTGAGGTCTGGCCTGGAGCTGGGATCACTTGCTCCCCAGGTATCTCCCCTGATTTTTATGCACCACTTGTGAATGTGGGACCACCCATATTGCCAACTGCTGCCTTGCTGCTGCCACACCACATCCTCTCTGCCCCAGCTCCCTGTCTCTGCCCCTCCTACACCTCTGGATAAATATATCTTTAACTCCTGGGTTGTTGGACTTCCCTACAACTTGATTTTCTGGCAGTTCTGGGTATTTTCTGTTTTGATATTAGTTGTGATCCTCTTTATGGTTGTTCAAAGAGGAGAAGTGTGTCTACCTATGTCTCCATCTTGACCAGAAATCCCAGTAAGTCTGTTTAACAATTCACATAAAAATGGTTTGGTGATGAACTCCTTTAGTTTTTTCTGGTATGGGAAGCTCTTTATCTGCCTTTTGATTCTGAATGATAGCTTTGCTGGGTAGAGCAGTCTTGGCCGTAGGTCCTTGCTTTTCATCATGTTGAATATTTCTTGCCAGTCCCTTTTAGCCTGCAAAGTTTCTTTTGAGAAATCAGCTGACAGTGTTATGGGAACTCCTCTGTAGGTAACTAACTGCATTTCTCTCTCTGCCTTTAAATTTCTCTCTTTATCTTTAACCTTTGGCATTTTAAATATGATGTGGCTTGGAGTGGGCCTCTTGGCATCCATTTTGTTTGGGTTTCTTTGTGCCTCCTGGACTTGCATGTCTACTTCCTTCACCAAATTAGGGAAGTTTTCTTTCACTATTTTTTTTTTTCAGATAGACTTCCAATTACTTGCTCTTTTTCTTCTCCTTCTGGTACCCCTGATGCGAATGTTGGAAAGCTTGAAGTTGTCCCACAGGATGCTTACACTATCCTCATTTTTCTGTATTCTTTTTTCTTCTTGTTCTGTGTGGTTGTTCTTTGCTTCCTCATGTTCCAAGTCATTGATGTGATTCTTGGCTTCATCCACTCTACTGTTGTTCCCTGTAAATTGTTCGTTATTACAATTGGGTATCCTTCGTTTCTGACTGTATCTTTTTTATGCCGTTGAGGTCCTCACTAAGTTCCTTGAGTATTCTTATAATCAGTGTTTTGAACTCTGCATCTGACAGATCGTCTCTGTTTTGTTTAGTTCTTACTTCTGGAGTTTTGATTTGTTCTTTCATTTGAGCCATGTTTCTTTGTCGCCTCATTTCGGCAGCCTCCCCATGTTTGTTTCTATGTATTAGGTAGAGCTGCTATGACTCTGTGTCTTGGTAATGTGGCCTAATGTAGTAAGTGTCCTGTAGGGTCCAGTGGCATAGCCTCTCCTTATCACCCAAGCTGGGTATCAAGGTAAATCCTTCCTATGGGCTGGGTATACCCTCCTCTTGTAAGTTGAGCCTTGATTACTGTTGGCAACTCAATGGGAGGGATTTACCCAGCCCAGTCAGCTGCAAGAACTGTGGCTGTGACCATTTACCACCAACATCTGCCCTCCATGGAGGATCAGCTGTGTAGGAGTAGGGACTGGTGCTCTAGCATGGTTTTCCAGGTAGTGCAGGCAAAGGTAGCCCCCACCTGTGTTCTTTCCAAAGCCCCCCTGCATGAACTACAAAGCAATCTGAGATGGCTGCTACTTGTGCTGGGCTTGAAGATTCCTAGGCAAATCCAAGCTGTGAATCTAGGCTGGCTGCTGCTAGTGCCAGGCCTGGGGCCACTTAGCAAGAAGTATAAGAGTTGGGGGCTCACTGAGGCTAGCTGTTGCTTGCTTGAGAGGATTTAGGAAGTTGTAAAGCATGAGCCAAGAGCAGCCTTTCATATGGAAAAGTCACAATTAATAGTTTGTGTGAGCCTGTTATTTGGGTGGGATGGAGTCTCAGGGAGTCTCCAGGACGGGGCAGACAGTGTGAGCCAGGATGACAAACTCTCAGATATGGCACCCGCCTGCCAGCTCTGTGGCTCTGTGGGAGGAGGGCTCAGAAAGGGAAAATGGACACTGCCTGCCTTTCTGTCTGGGACAAAGCTGTCCCCAGCTCTTGCCTTGATGCCAGCCACTTCAGTTCCTCCCTGTATGTCACTGGTGCTTTTCAAGCCGCTACCCCAGTGCTGGAGCTCAGAAAGAGTGAGTCTGAGTAGTCCATGTGTTGGCTCTTTAAGAGGAACTGCTTGAGACTCCAGAAGTTTCTTCCATCCACTCGATTCCTGCTGGTTTTTGTAGCTAAACGTTATGGGGACTTATCTTCCTGGCACTGGAACCCTGGTGGGAGGCCTGGTGTGAGGCTGGGACTCCTTGCTCCCAAGATATCAGTCCTGAATTTTTCTCCACCACACGTGGATGTAGGACCAGCGTGTTCTGCATCTCTGTCCCTCCCACCAGTCTGGGTGGATGTGGTTTCCTTAATTCTGTACTTGTCAGACTTCCATTCAACTTGATTTCTGACAGTTCTAAGTGGTGGTTGTCCTATAGTTTCATAGTGATTTTGATACGGTTGTGGAAGGAGGTGAGCCGTGTTTACCTACACCTCCATCCTGACTGGATTTTTAACTTTTAAAAAAGTGTCTTTCCTGTGGGGCACAACGGCTTTAAATCCTCTTTGGCTGAACTCAACTCCGTCAGACGTGGAGTTAGGACCCTAAAGCAGGAGGCCAACAGCAATTCTTGGTATCGCTGACCATGTCCCAGCTTAGTGGGTCTTGCCTACCTACCTGATGTACAAAAGAAGCTCCCAGGGAACGAAAGGACTACTTCGAGGAGGCCCTCATTCGTAGCCACCAGGGGATAACGCCTGCCTGGCAGAAATAAAGCACTAGGTACTGCGTATGACAAATGCGAATTCTAGGAAAGCACAATGTACACCTGAGACCACTGTGAGTGGCAGCACTCTCACCCAGGTGACAGCCTCATGCCATAGCTTCGGCTCTACTTCCACAGAGTACTCAGCGTGTTTCTGAAGTGAAGACAGGGTTCATTTCAGTTCTTATCTATATCTATCTATGGCAACTCTTTAGCTAATGCCACGGAAACACGCTCGGGTCCTATGACACTGCAGGCCTGTTTGCTGCTATGTTGTGACACCGTGCTGGGGTTGAGGACACCCCCACCAAGGCGGTGAGTGTGCGGTCACTCCTGGGTCAGACACCTCCTTAGTTATGGCTGCAGCTACTAGAGCCAAAGGACCTTCCTGACAGAGAATAAGACAAACCACTTAGGCAGAAATATCTACAGACCCATTTGAACTAGAGCTAAGTTTGTGTCTACGTTTCTCTTTCCCCTAGGATTTCCCATTCTTCCTTTCAGTTTAAACTCTTCCGAGTCCATAGAAACACTGGCTTTCTTACCACAAACAAACTGGCCCTTCCCATCCAAAGTCTGAACCGTCAAGATTAATCCCCATAGCAACCTGAGGGATTGCAGTTTCTGTCACAGGGCCGCCTCCTGCTGTTAAGTCCCTACAGGGCAAGGTTTCATGTTTATTGCTATGGCTCAAACAGCTCCGCAAGGCTTGAGAAGTCATCTGACATCTATTTTTAGCTCAGATATTCCCGCATGTGTTTGCTTTATGGCTGACATGGTGCGATGAGAAATGGGCTGAGCAGTGCATGGGGCCGGGCCCTGGGTTACTCAGGGTGGGACAGGAGAAGCAAAGGCTCAAGGGAATCTCCCATCGCTCCAAGTGGCACAGCCCAGGACCGGCTGCAGTCAATTATCAAACACCTACTGACTGTACAACCTCCTACACCTCTGCGAAGAGCTTGTGGAGGAGGACATTGGGTTGCTCTCTTTATGCCTTTCTCCAACCCCTCAGCTTCAACCACCCAAGCACAGGAGGTCACGTGAGTCAGACAAGAGATAAAAAAGGAACGGGCCAAAGGCCACACATCACCAAACTCTTTCTCTACCTCTTAGTGTCCAGTCCTATAACTTAGAAGCAAGGGCAGTCACCCGAGGGCCACCGCTACAACCCCGTACAAGTAACGTGCTCTATGGAAAAAGCCTTCGTGTCTCAATGTCAAAACTAGTAACTATGATGCGAGTAGATCATAAGTGAACTGAATATTAAACTATGTGAACAAGAGGCTCAGGCCATCATTCTCTTTAAATCTCAACTAGCCGTAGTGATCTTCCCTCAGCGAAGCGGAATCCCTCTAACTCTCAGCGGAAACTGGAGCCTGGGGTGACCCTAGACCCAGGAATACACACCGAGTAATACACATCCGTCATCTGGAGGAGGTTTTTGGTGCTTCCGTTCTCGTGCATTTCAATGGCTTCTCTGCTCCATTCTTGTGGGCGAGGGTTCTTGGGGCACTCAGCATATGGGGACATTTGGAAATCTCCACTTTTGAAGATGAGTTTGCTTATGTCATTTTTATTCTTTCTGTGGGGTGAAAAATATTTAAAAACTTGAATGAATGAGTTTTGTAAAGAAATGATATTTGTGAAAGCACCAGCTAGTAATCCACAAGGTAAATTAGACCTAAAGCTACCACGATATTTCTTTGCAGCTGCCCACAGAGGAATGTTATCATTGTTGTTATCCTTTTTAGTATTTGCCCCAAACAAGTAAAAATGGCATTTAGGTGCAAGAAAAGATGCGAAAAAGTCTTCCAACCTGACGGCCAGCTACCCTGGGCACACCTAGACTCTCCCAGGGGACAGAGATCAGAGCATCTTGAGGGTAGCTAGGGATCCAAGGGCCACAGAGGAAAGGCCTTTAGGGCCGTTAGGCCTTCGATCCACCGGTTCCCAACCTGCCTGAGCATCAGAATTTACACGGGGGCCTTCTAGACCTCACATAGAGTGACTGACACAGGAGCTCTGGCCTGGCAAAGAGATACAGCTTGCTCCCCAACTGCCTTTCCTATCAGCAAGGCTGGGACTAGAACACAGGCCTTCCCCCTTCCCCCGGCTGGTGCTCTTTTATCACAGAAGTGACTTCACAAACCGTAAAAACGGAATGTTTTGTTTGCACGAAAGCCTACCTATTTCCACCCCCACACATTTTCTCAGGCTAGTGTACCGGGGAAACCCTGGGACAAGTTCCCTGCCTGTGACAGCTCACTGGAAGCTGCGGGCACATGTCACTCACCTACCCTAACAGGCATTTTTACTCCTGTTTGTCCTGGGAAGGTAACCTGAAGTTCCTTCCTTCCAGCTCATTTTCCTCTAAGTAAATTTTCTGGGGAAAGCCTGAAACAACTCAAGGTCATAAAACCAAATGTCCAGCATGTGGCTTAGGTGTTGTCACTCTTGCAAGTTCAGAACAGGCCTGCCATTGTGCTGCCCCTGGGAAGGGGGCATCGCGTCTCTAACAATGACTTAACTTATTCACAACTAGCCTCTCTTTCCAGTGACAAAAAGTCACAGGCTCTTTCCCCAAATGGCTACACCACGTGGTACAGGGCACCTAGCAAACAGGAGGCTTATGCCCTACTGAGCACTCAGGCTTTGTCTCTCCAGTTCATAGTCCGGGCCCCAGAAGTTTATTTTCGCTCATACCTGTTACCTTTGGCTGCTTGGTGGCAGCTCTGACAGGCAAAGGCTGTACCACGAGGCCTGCATCCCCGAACGGGCAGTTCTCTGGGCAGCCTCCCTGGGGGTAGGGGAGATCTCCAAATGTCCTTCACGGGAGCAGTTGAAAAAAGAACTTGCTATTTTGGTAGGTTTCCTTCCTCTGTTATGTCGGGATTGTTCCTGCCATTTATTATCCTCGAAATCACAGGCCACAGTGTTTCCTTATCTGAATAAACGCTCGTAGAGAAGGGGGGGCACTCTGTCCCTTCTCTCCTCTCCCAGGAGAAACCCAGGCCCCCCGGCGCCCGGGGAGCCCAGAGCCAAGCGCACTGCTGAGTCTGCTCATCTCGCGTGCCTGCTGCAACTTCTCTATCTGCTCAAATAAATACTGCAGGCAGCCCCTTTCATTTTTGTTGGTTTGCTTGTTAATTTGTCCATTTACAGTCTTGACATTTACTCGGTGGTTTTTAGTGCCTCCAGATTGCGCAACAACCACCACCATCAATTTTAGACCAGTGGCCTCGCCCCAGAGAGAAAACACACTCCTCAGCCGTTACTTCCCACCCAGCCCTGGGCACGCACCCTTCCGCTTTCTGTCTCTACTGGATTGGCTGATGTGGGACATTTCATATAAATTGAATCGTACAATACGTGGTCTTTCGTGACCAGCCTGTTCCATTTAGCACACTTTCAAGGCTCATGCACATTATAGCCGGTGTTGGTGTTTCATTCCTTTTTATGGTTGAATGATATACTCCGTTGTAGGGACAGGTCACATTGCGCTCACCTAGCCATCAGTTGGTGGGTACTGGGGTTATTTTCACCTCCGGCTATCGTGAGAAATGCTACCGTGGACATTCACGCGCGTGTTTCTGTGTGGACAGGTTTCATTTCTCTTCGCACATGCGTGAGAGTGGAAGCACTGGCTCAAATGGCAACTCTGCCTGACTTTCCGAGCAACGACCAGACGTTTTCAAAGCGGTTGCATTGATTTCCACTCCCACAGCGGTGTATCAGTGTTCTCATCTTTCCACATCCTCACACCAACACTTGTAGTTTCCTGGCTTCTAAATTGCTTTTAAAATAGCCACCCTAGTGGGTGTAAGGTAGTATCTCATGGTGGTTTTGATTTCGTTTCCCTGACGGCTAACAATGTTGAGCGCCCTTTCGTGTGTCTGCTAGACCTTTGCAGGTCATCTCTGGAGAAATATCTAATCAAGTTCTTTGCCCATTTTCAGTTTGGGTTGTCTTTCTATTACTGAGCTGTAAGAATTCTTGACACATTCTGGATACGAGTCCCTTAGAGGACATACGATTTATTTGCAAAGCCTTTCTCCCACTCTGTGGGTTGTCCTTGCACTTTCTGGACAGCGAGTGACCTTTGAAGCTGAAGGGTTCAGGGCAGGTGTCGCCAGAATGTGCCACTTTGACATGCGGACCACGTTGAGCTAAAGATAACCTAGGCCCAAAAGACTCAGGAGGGGCTTTAACACCTCCCTTTAACTGCTGAAAAGAATTTGGGTAGAGGGCTTGGTCCGGAAAGAGAGCGGTCCGCAGAGGTCACCACAAGGAGTGTGGGCTACGTGTAGAGAGCTGTGGGGGTGCTGGGCGGGGCCTGCTTGTCCCGAGTCCTCTCTGCGGCCCCTTGTCTCTGCGAGGCACGGCAAACACGGGTCTGTGAAACGTTTGCTCTTCCCGCCCTTCTGCAAACTGCCTTCCTCTCCTTTGAAGCCCCAGGCCCCTCTCCCCGTCTCTGAGCTCGGGATTGCACACAGGCCTCAACTGCCTGTAGGTTTCATATTCTTATGTGCTGCCGCCCACCCCCCTGCATACGTAATTAACCCCAATAATCTGTCTTACATTAACTTGATGATTAGACCAGCCAAAGAACCTAGGAGGGTAGAGAAAAAATTTCTTCCTCCGACACAGCAGAGATGTTTTTAATTTAGGCAGTTCAACCTACCTTTTTTTGTTGCTTATGCTTTTGGATATTTCTTTTTAGTAAGGAAAATAAAGTCCCATTTGCTATCTTTTTCTTCCCTCCAATGGCACTGCCTGTCGTGAATTTCCCTTTCACCTTTTTTGAATGGTTCAGTCACACATTTTGATTTATATGGGAAACCACCCAAACATACCTTAGGAGTAAACATTGGCCCTTGCACAGCACACCCAAAGAAAGAATTGGAAGGTGAACTCCAGCACTCACCGGCAGCAGGTGACAATCAGTGCGACACCTAGAATGAGCAGAAGTCCACCTCCTGCTGCCGCAATCACCACGGTGATGAGCTGATAGGCTAAAAGTGTTTTTAAAAAAGTAGGTTAGTAAGAAGTGATGAAAGAATACACAAATACAACACAAGGGTTCCCTCCCACCCCACAGCTATGGCGCCTCAGCTGGTGACCTCCCCTCTCCCTTCCCTTGCAGGGGTCCTCAGCCTTCGCTCTACATTTTCTAGGTCAGAGGGCAGCAGAATTTGCCAGCCCCCAAAATGCCTCTTTGGCATATTTAGTATTTTTGAGAAACGGCAGACATAGGAGAAGCTCTGAAAGCTGAGCATTACCCCTTTGTAAGGGAGATACACGTCGGCAAGGTGGCCTGCACCAGGAACGGAGCTAGCAGCAGACAGAACTCTTTACAGGAGAGACTTCCCTGCAAGGCAGGGAAGCCACTGCCCACCACAAATTTCCTCTTCTTACCCTCCCATGAAATGCAGCCCGACCCCAGCCCCCCCCTTAGCTCAGGGGGGTGTATCGGTGCCAATCATCTGGGCTGCCTTTGAGTCCCATCTTGCAGGACTCCCATGTGCACATATGTAATGAAAATTATTATTATTTTTTTACCTGTTAATATATTTTATTACGGTGATGTTTGGGGGTGTGAGCCAAGCATGTACGAGGGTAGAGGGAAAATTACTTTTCCTACCCTACACTGTTGTCAGTAAAGTTCCTCTTTCTCGGGCACCCCTAGTATGGCAGCTCCCAAATGTACCTGCAGACCAGCCCTGGTGGCCCTCTCACCAACCCATGGTAAAGAGAGAAAAACAAAAGAGATGTATGAGTTTTTAAAAAGCTATATTCAGCTTTAATCACTGTTCTGTGTTCTAACACTCTGCTCTTCCTGTTTTGTCCTCACTTCATATGTGTGCATTTTATCATGTGCACATTGTGCCTCCAGTAAAGTTGGTTTTTGAAAGCAGATGGAGAGCCATGGCCTGTGTGGCTCAGTTGAAGCGTCGTCCCGTAAACCGAAGGGTCTCAGGTTCGATTCCCAGTCAGGACACGTGAGGGGACTGACAGATGTGTCTGTCTCGCACTGGCGTTTCTCTCCCCCTCCCCCTCCCTCCCTTCCCTCGCTCCAAAATCAGTGAGCATGTCCTCGGGTGAGGATTGAAAAATAAAAACCTACCAGAGGGGAGGGAGGAGGCAGGAAAGTGGAGACAACTGTACTTGGACAATAAAAATAAATAAATAAAATAAAAAAAAACTGGTGGAGAAAACAGAATCTTTTAAGTTTATTTCATTTTTGAATTTAGAGAGAGGGGAAGGAAGAGAGGGAGAGAAACATCCGAGTGAGGGGGAAACGACTGTTTGATCAGTCGCCTTCTGAAGGCGCCCCGACCGGGACCAAACCTGCAACCCGGCCACGTGCTCTGACCGGAACTGAACCAGCGACCGTCCAGGGGGAGGGACGATGCCCAGCCACCCCAGCCGTGCTGGCCAGGGCTACAACCTTCTCTTGTCTACTTCTTATTCTTTGGTGTTTTTGGTGTTAGTTGTTTCTTAGATTTTTTAATTTATAGTGATAGTAAAGATAAAAATTCTTAATTTGGTTTTGTAGGTTTTTAATTAATAAAATAAAAAGGAGGTGCCCTAGGTTAGACTCCCCAATTGCTTAAGAAATATTACTGGTTAGTTAAGACCAGAATCTGGGAATCACCACATAAACCATGCTAGGCACTGAGACGTCTCCTCAATACATACAAATTGAATTAATAACCAAAAATTAGCAGTCATATGGGCAGGTACATATCATGTATAATACATAATATTAAATTTTTAATTGATAGTTTTATACCTGTGTATTTCTGGGAAAAATCATATTTTCAATAAAACTCATTAAATATTCAGATTGATTTTTTTGTTGTGGAGATAAAATTGTTCTCTCAGGTTCTAAGGTCCAGAATGACAAAAAAAAGCCCAATAGCCAGATTTTCTATAGTAAATGAAGATGGAGCCACTCTCCAGGTCTTCAGGGAAAGTCAAAGGGAAATGCACAGAGCCCACAGCGCACTGTGAGACAGACCATTCACCTACCCTCCGCTGGAATAAATAGCACAGAAACTTGATTGTGTTGAAAACCTTGAGTAATAAGAAACACAGAAAACAAAGCCAAACCTTGGAATGAGGTAATTCTCTCCCTCCCTTCCCGACACATGTACTCAAACTTCACTTTTAACAGAAGTTAAGACAAAAGACAAATCTTAACTTTTAACTTTTCCTCATCACCAGCACTGCCACCACCCTAAGCCACAGTCACCTCCCGACCAGACCACGGCTAGGGCCTCCCCACCCGTCTTCTGCACCGGTCTCGCCCACTCATCTCAAAACACAGATCTGGTCATGCCATTTCCCAACCTTAAAAACCCACAGTGAAACCAGTCAACCAACCAGCCAGCCCACGGTGGCCCCATTTCTAAGGATCAAAGCCGAGCTCCTACTCACCCCTCCACACCAAACTCGACCCCCTCCCAGCAGACACGCAAGCGCTCCTTTTAGAAGCGACCCTTGCAAGTGGCTGCCGCTGTGGCCGGTGTCTCTTGGAAACGGGTAGCTTTGTCTCAGAAGAGAAACAGATGGTGTTTTTCTTTGCTTGTACTTTTGTATGTCATTTTTCAATAAAGAAAATAAAGTCTCAATTGCTTTCTTCATCTTTCCCCACAAGCACCAACTTCCTTGAATTTCCCTTTAGTCCTTTTTTTTTCTTTTAAGGAATCTACTATGGAGAGATTTTGTAAAATACAGTAAAACTATTTTTAAAAGGAATCACATGGCTGGATGTCACAGCCATGTCAAATTAACACAAATATTTCCAAGTGTTTACTCTCAATTTTTGTACTGTCTCGTCCCAGCCCAGGACCAGTTCACAGACCACATCAGAGGAGCACTCACTGGTAGGTACCCCCCAGGCCCCCTGAAACTGTCTGTGCATTTGAAGCACCTGGTGGGCGGTGGAAACACAGATGCCTGGTCCCCACCGGAAGGGACTTGACTCAGCAGGTCTGGGCCAGGGCCAAGGAGAGACATCGTATCTCCAGCAAGCCTCAGGGGACGGTGATGCTGCCGGCCTGCAGGCAGACTTCAGGTAGGTCACACGGGAGGGGAAAGAACACTGGGTGGAAAGCCAGAAGACCTCCGCAGGTGAGCATTGAAAGACAGCCTGGGAGGGAGCTCACCAGGGGGCTCACGGAAGGAGGTGCCACCTGAAGTGATTAAGGGCTCTCTTTACTTTTTTCTTGTGTTTTTCTGTATTTCTAAATTTTATTCGTACGCACACACACACACACACTTACAACCTCCTCTAAATGTAGAAATTGTGCATACACATATGTGATTTATTTTATAAATATATATCATTAAAAATTATTTTAATCTTCACCCAAATATATTTATTACAGATTTTAGAGAAAGAGGAAGGTTGGGGGAGGGAGGGGGTAGCGAGAAAGAAAGAGAAACAGTGATTAGTTGTCTGCCACACGTGCCCTGACGGGGAACTGAACCCGCAATCTTGGGTGGACGGGACGTCACTCCAACCAACCAAGCCACCTGGCCAGGCCCATATCATTTTTTAAATAAGACGTTTGATGTTCTTTGGCCGTCGTATCACTGGAAACTTGTAATAAAGTTTATGGACAATATAACCCACAGGCCTTGTTTCTCACACTTGATGTGAAGTCAGTTTGTGAACTACAAGTGATCTTTTAAACTCAAGTACTGGCTTTAGTTTTATTATGAGGCCACATGACAATGTACAAATGCATGGGATTGGAATCAACCCCAAGTGTGACATTTATTAGTTCCAAAGGTGCTCTGAAAGTTTATGGATTAAAGCGAGAGAGAAGGCAATGGGTGTCATCTTGGGTTTGCTGGTCTATCCTTGCCTCTTTGAAGAGATTTCCAGAACGATGAACTTGGAATCCTTAGTCCTGCTTTCTTGTTGATATTTGTTGACATTTCAGTTTTCTCCAGCAACGGTTGTGCCTTTTCTTCCTTCCTGTGGTTTGATCCTAGGTTGATGTTGCTGTCATCACTGCTGGTGTTTTTCAATGAGCCAACCATTCTAGGCCTTCGCCTCTCCTATAAACTATTGTGTCCTGCTTACATGTTTATTTGGATGGAATCTACCGGACGGTCTGCTCAGCCAACCCTCTGTTGGGAACTGTTCTCAGTGCAGGTTACAGTCGGGGAGTCAGGCTTGTACACGTAACACCATCCGCTGCCCACGGCAGCCTGGTCTGGGAGTAAACATGTGATCCAAATGGGATCAATGAATTCCTTCCCAGGAGTCTCAATTTGGGGAAGAGAGAGAACCTCCTTTTTCTACATGGCTGAGCCGATAACACACACACTCAAAGCTGTTTGGCAAGCCTCTTTCTACCACACTGACTGGGAAGGAGAGAAAGCCTGTGCACAGCTGAGAACAGAGAGAGAGGGAGGTGGAACCTTAGCCAACCGTGATACTGTGCTTTATAATATGAAATACATACTGGTCTTTGTCCCAGTTCCAAGCACAGAGCTCCTAAAACCCCTAGAATTTCTTAGGTGATGAGAGCCCATAAAGGTGTCTTTTGTTATGTTCACGAGGTGACTTTGGAAAGTACTTGAGGATGGGGGGCTGGTTGCCAGGGGAACCAACCTTGTGATTAGAGAGTTGGAACTTTCAGTCCCAACTCCTGACCTCCAGGGAGGGAACAGGGCCTGGAGGTTGAACCGATTGCCAATGACTGATGATTTGATCAATTGTGCCTGTGTAATAAAACCTCCAGAAAAACCCAGAGTTCAGAGAGCTCGGGGAGAGTTACACACTCAGTGGGCATAGAAACTCTGTACCTTTTCCCCAAACATTGCCCTGTGCATCTCTTCCATCGGGCTGTTCCTGAGTTATGCCCTTTTACAATAAAGCACTGATTTAAAGTTACATGTTACACGTTTCCCTGAGTTCTGTGAGCTGCTCTAGCAAAGAAATCAAACCCAAGGAGGGGGTCGTGGGAACCTCCGATCTAAAGGCAGGAGGTCAGAAGCACAGGTGACAACCTGGACTTGTGACTGCCTTCTGAAGAGGGGGGCAGTCTTGTGGGAACGAGTCTTTAACCTGTGGGATCTGATGCTATCTCCAGAGAGATGTGTCAGAAATGAGTTAATTGCTTGGCAGTATGACAAGAACACACTTGTCAAAACTGGCATCAGAATCATACTGTGGTAGGTAGTTAAACAGACGTGAGCACAGCATGGGCCAGGTATAGAAGGTCACCAGGGCGGAAAGTCCTGGGTGCCGAGAAACGGGGACAACCAGGACCTTGCCTCCAGGGTAACCTTTCCTCCCGCAGCATGTCACAGGCCACGCGGCTTGGAGTCCCTGAAATCTCCTCCTTGGTGATAACTGTAGGCCTCAGTTGTGGTTCATCTTCAGGCCCAGAAAAGCAGCAAAACCAGACAAGGGATGCCATCGGGACGTCCAGACCAGCTGCACTGATGGATGACCCCTGGCCCTGGCACTGACCAATAGCAGAGACCATGACCCTGAAAGGACGCACTTGGAGAGCTGAAGAATATTCTTCTGGGATCCTCCCCTGGGACCTCCCCTAAAATTCCCACCCCTAGAAGCTCTTAGGACTGAGGACCCAGGGCGCTCTTCCTCTGGGGAGCAGGAGGACGCCTCCCCTCCCACCCCTTCCCTTCACCCCGCTCCCCTTCTCCCTGCCCCCCACTCCCCGGCTCCTTTTCCTTGACTTTCTCTCTCTCCTAAGCTCCAAGGGCCCTTCTGCTTTTATAACTTGTTTCCTAAACCCATTTCTTCTGCAGCTCACTTCTTCCATATCCGTGACTTTGTAAATAAACTTTCTCTTATAGTTTGAGTCTTTGCTCTGAAATCTTTCCTAGTCAGAACTCGCTGAACTGAGGTCCAGGCTGATCTGTCAGGCCTCACACCTGAGCTATTTGTGCCCACCAACAGTACCAGCAACATGCCTTCCTTTAGAACTTTTAAACTCATTACAGAACTTCCTCGGTGGCCACATGAGTTTTATTTTAAAGTTCATTCACTCCTCCACATTTTCCCCCCGCTGAGCTCATCAGGAATGTGTGATTACATTTTTGCCTTTTAAATCTTCCCATTCCTCCTGCATCATCTTTACAGTCTCTATCCATGGCATTTCTTGTTTCTCCTCTGTCCTTTTTGAAACATGCCTTTATCTCATATCCAGGCCACGTGTGGCCGCACCCAAGAGCAGATGCACAGCAGCGTTCCCCTGCTGCCTTCTCGTTCGGACGTGAAGTGAGGCCACTCAAAACCGAGATCTTTGCTTCTTGCTGAATGAGAGACTTCCGGCTGGCTTTTTAATTCTTCCTTTTCATCCTAAGCATTTTAGCGCTGTCTTCCTGGATGCTTGTTATGAGTGACCACTGTTAACACACAGCACTTCCAGGGGCATGCGTCTTTTTCAGCCTGATGTCGCAACAGAGGGAACGCGGTTAAAAGACACTTTATGCACCTGCCCCCGACTCTAGGCTGGAGTGGGAGAACAACGCAGGAAGATCGTTAGGCTGAGGTTCTGGTTTTGCTGGCAGAGGACCATACGTGTGGGAACCAGGCTCTACCTCCTCACTGGCTGTGCCGGGCGGGAGGCTGCAGGGGAAGGATGAGCTACCAAAGGGCAGGTTGTGAACGTGAAAGGATGCATAGAAACATCCGCGGCCCGACAAAGGTAGCCCAGGGAAATTATGTGAGTGCTGTTTTCACTAAAAGACAGTAATCACAAAATTGGAAAACGGCTTACAGGTTGGGACTATTAAAAACACTTTTAAAGGGTGACAAGAGGGAAATGGTTAAGTAAATTATGGTAATCCGCAGAGAATCCCCCAGAAAAGTGACATTATAAAATTATGTAGATGAGAATATTGCACAGTCTACTAGATTTAAAAGCAGGTTACAAAATAGTATATTCTGTGAAATCCAATTGCTATTTGAAAGACGCATACATACATACACCACTGGAAAGACATGTAATACCAGTTGCTTCTCAAACTTGAAAATGCATACAAATCTGCATATTAAACAAATCCAGGGGTCCAGTTAAAATTCGGATTCTGACTCAGTGGGTCTGGAGTGGAGGTCTGAAATTCTGCATTTCCAACAAGTTCCTAGGAGCTGCTGGTGCTGCTGGTCCTAGGGGCCACATTCGGCAGCAAGGGTAACATACCAGGGTATTAACAGTGGCGTCTGATGGCTGATGAGACTGTTTATTTTAGCTTTCTTCTCTTAACTTACATTTATTTTCTAATTAACGGGTTAAAATTAAAATCAATGGTGTGTGTTACTTTGTTATGAAAAAAACATTTATTTTAAAAAGAGAAAAAAGGTGAGGCAAACCAAGGTGTCATGGGAGATACAATAAAACTGAGGAGGAGCCAATATAAAATTCAAGCAAAGGAGGGAACAAGCACACCTGAGAAAAGGGGGGAGGGACGAGGGAAAGGAAGAGAGGGACATTTCTGATGGTGTGCTTGTAAAAGAATTCTGCAGCCATTGGGAAAGTGGTGTAAGAATTGCTGGGGTCTGGGGTATAAACGAAGATTTTTTAGACATGGAAATAAAACAAAAAGGACAGCAGTGATAAGACAGGGGCAGACCTGAGCTGCCCAGGCGTGGGTGGCCCTGCCAGGTGCACAGGGGAATCCAACCAAGCCCACACCACCTCAGGGACTAAAAGCCTTGAAAGAAGGGCTGGTCCTGCCCTCTGCAGCTTGAAGGAGAATCTCTCTGAGAGACAAGGAATGCAATCTGGACACAACTCAAAAGCTAATGGAAACTTTTAGAAACAGGTCATAGATTAGGCCTAAACCCAGAACAGAGCACAGCTGGGTGGCTCCCAGGGGTGTAGGAGTGACAGTATCCCAAGACCATGGCTTGGCGGAAAAGCTGGGACTTCCATCTCATTGAGCTTGGGCAGAATGTGTGCCCCAGAAATGCACAGAGAACAAACATTTATCATCTGCAAAAATATCCAGCCTAAGCCACAGCCCCAGGAAGGTGCTCACTGCCTTGAAGTGACAGCAGAAGTGACAGTGTTGAGTGGTTAAAGCCCTATTCTTCACCACGAAACACTGAGTGACAAGCCAGACTTCACAAGGTGCCATCGCCACAGATGGGGATGAAGGTCAGGTGTTCCTGATTCCTTAACCAGCACCCGGGGCTGGTCTGAGACCTCAGGGAAAGGGGTAGGTGGCAGGAAGTATTTGTTATCAGCCACCATTAGTTGCTAGGCAACACTAAAAATAAGACAGATATCCAAATCATAAACTGGTATTTACACACCATCACTGAGTTGCCAGAAGTCACCTGCAAAAGGCCGGGAGCTAGCCTGCTTCCAGGCAGGAGTGTGCCCTCTGCTGGCCAGGACAGCGACTTGGGCACAGAGAAAGTGAAAGAAGCCTCGGATCCGAGAGAAACCCTGGCTACCTCCCAGATTCCACTACACATAACGGGAAGACACAGGCACTAACAGAACACTCAGTGGATGCAGGGGTTTATCATCTCCAGACATAGGTAGTATTTAATGATCGCCAGAAAAAATCACTAACCGCCACTTAGAGCAACGCCCTGCACTCACTTCCCTTCCATCAGCCCTTCGTAGGGCCTTCCCCCACATCCGTCTTCCCTCCATCGATGGCTCTTCCACTCACTCAGAAAGAGGAAGCATTTTCTGGTAAAAACTAAGCAGGGAACTGTTTGACCAGAGTAGGTCAGAGCGCCTGTCAGGAGGGCCCGGCAGGCGGCCTCTCCCGTCCTGGGCTGCTGAACCCCCACACCCCTCACCTGTCTTTGTTCTTTTGTTAATCCTCGCCCAAGGACATGTTTAATGACTTCAGAGAGAGAAGGGGGTGGAGGGGAGAGAGAGAAACCAGGAATCGAACCCCCAACCTCCCGGTGCATGAGACAAAGCTTCAGCCAACTGAACCACCCAGCCAGGGCACCTCACCCGTCTTTGCTCATTCATTCCTCCTCCCCATCTGATGGGACTATATTACAATACATTCCTTGCAAATATGATACAACTCTGTGGTAACTCCTCTGTCACTTAAATCTTCTTTATTAATTATACTCTCTAAGCCTCTCTGTTTTTAATACTTCTAGTGGCTTAGGATAAGGTCCGCAGGCTCTGGTGCAATCACTTCTGTGAGGCCTAAAACCACCTCTTCTAACACACTGTATCATTTAGATCTAGCATTCCAGCATTTGGGGAACAGGTCCCAGATATTTTTTTTTTTGGCATATTTTAAAATTACTTTTTACTGATTATGCTATTATACTTGTCTTAATGTTCCCTTTTGTGCCCCTCCATCCAGCACCCCCACTCCCTCAGGCCATCCCCCCACCATTGTTCCTGTCCACAGGTCATGTGGACAAATCCTTTGGCTGCTCCATTTCCTGTACTGTACTTTACATCCCATGGCTATTCTGTACCTACCTATTTGTACTTCTTAATCCCCTCACCTCTTCACCCAGTCCCTCACAACCCCCTCTCATCTGGCAACCACCAAAATGCTCTCTGTGTCCATGATTTCTGTCTCTCTTCTTCTTGTTTGCTTAGTGTGTTTTTTAGATTCAATATTTGATGGATATATATTTATTGCCATTTTATTGTTCATAGTTTTGATCTTCTTTCTTAAATAAGTCCCTTTAACATTTCATTTAGTAATGATTTGGTGAAGATGAACTCCTTTAGTTTCTTCTTGTCTGGGAAGCTCTTTATCTGCCCTTCGATTCTACATGACAGCTTTGCTGGGTAGGGAAATCTTGGCTTTCAGTCCCTGTGTTTGGTGACTTTGAATATTTCTTGCTAATCCCTTCTAGCCCACAAAGTTTCTTTTGAGAAGTCAGCTGACAGTCTTATGTAGATGCCCCTGCAGACAACTAACTGCTTTTCTCTTGCTGCTTTTAAGATTCTCTCTTTATCTTTAACTTTTAGCAATTCAATTTGATGGGTCTTAGGGTGGGCCTCCTTGCATCCATCTTGTTTGGGACTCTCTGTGCTTCCTGGACTTGCATGTCTGTTTCCTTTACCAAATTAGGGAAGTTGCTTTCATTATTTTTTCAAATAGATTTCCAATTTCTTCTTCTTTCTCTTCTCCTTCTGGCACTTCTATGATGTGAATGCTGGAATGCGTGAAGTTGTACCACAGGCTGCTTCCACTATACCCGCTTTTTTTGGATTCTTTTTTCTTGTTGTTCTGATTGGGTGTTTTTTGCTTATGTTCCAAATCATTGATTTGATTCTTGGCTTTATTCATTCTACTGCTGTTCTCTGTAAATTATTCATTATTACAATGATGAAAGGATACAGTGGTGTATCCTTTGTTTCTGACTGGATCTTTTTTATGCTGCTGAGGTCCTCACTAAGTTCTCTGAGCATCCTTATAACCAGTGTTTTGAACTCTGCATCTGATAGACTGCTTGTCTCCGTTTTGTTTAGTTCTTATTTCTGGAGTTTTGGTCTGTTCTTTCATTTGGGCCATAGGCTGAGTACACCCTCCTCTTGTATTTGAGACTTGGTTGCTGTTGGCAGGTCAATGGGAGGGATTTACCAGGCCCGTCATCTGCAAGGATTGGCTGTGACCACTTACCACCAACCTCTGCCCTCTGTGGAAGATCAGCTGTGCAGGAGCAGGGTGGTGGTGCTCTGATGTGGTCTGTAGTTGTCCACTGGGTGTGCAAGTCTCTGAGATTTCCCAGGTGGTGCAGGCCAAGGTCAGCCACCATCTGTGCTCTGCCTGGGACCACCTTGTATGAGCTAAAGCAACCTGAGATGTCTGCTATTTGTGCTGGATTTGGAGATGCCCAGGCGAAGGCAAATTGTTAATCTAGGCTGGCTGCTGTTAGTGCTGCGTCTGGGGCCACTTAGCAAGAGGTACAGGGGCTGGGGATTACCTGAGGCCAGCTGCGCTTGTTTGATAGGATTTAGGAAGTTGTAAAGCATGAGCCAAGAGCAGCCTTTCATATGGAAAAGTCACAATTAATAGTTTGTGTGAGCCTGTAATTGGGTGGGATGGAGTCTCAGGAGATCTCCAGAACGGGGAAGACAGTGTGAGCCAGGGTGACGGACTCTCAGATATGGCACCCTCCTGCTGGCTCTGTGGCTCTGTGGGAGGAGGGCTCAGAAAGGGAAAATGGAGACTGCCTGCCTTTCTGTCTGGGAGGAAGCTGTCCCTAGCTCTTGCCTTGATACCAGACACTTCAGTTCCTCCCTGCATGCCACTGGTGCCTTTCAAGCTGCGACCCCAGTGCTGGAGCTCAGAGGGGGTGAGTCTCAGTAGGTCTGTGTGGGTTCTTTAATAAGAGGAACTGCTTAGGACTCCAGAAGTTTTTTCCACTGACTCAGTCCCTGCTGTTTTTTGCAGCCAGAAGTTATGGGGACTTACCTTCCTGGCTCTGGAACCTTGGGCTGGGGGACTGGAATGGGGCTGGGACTCCTCACTCCCAACATATCCCTCCCAAATTTTTATCCACCACACGTGGATGTGGGACCAGCCCATTCTGCATCTTTGCCCCTCCTACCAGTCTGGATGGATGCAGTTTCTTTAATGCTGTGGTTGTCAGACTTCCATTCACACCGAATTCTGATGGTTCTGAGTGATGGTTGTTCTATATTTTAGTTGTAATCTTGGTGTGGTTGTGTCAAGAGGCAAGCCGTGTTTGCCTGTGCTGCCATCTTGACTGGAAGTCTTCAGTATCATCTAGGTTTTGCCTGACTCTTCAGCCTCCATTTTGCACATTGAAACGTCCTATCTTTTCTCTGGTTCACTCTTGTGTGCAAGCTACTCCTCCCTCTGGTCAGTTTAAGGATGCTCTATTGTCTAGCAAATTAGTGAACCTGACGAGGGGTCAAGAGAACCCCTGATTTATAGCTGGTGGGTCGTAAGTGCTAGAGGCCTGGACTTGGGATTAGTGTCTGAAGTGGGGTCAAGTCTTGTGGGAATGAACCCTTAACCTATGAGTTCTTAACTAACTCTGGGGAGTGTCAGAATTGCTTGGTGTGAGGAAAACCCCACATATTTGGTGGTAGAAGTGTTGCGAGCAACAGTGAGTTCACAGTAACACGGAACAGCCTTCGGTGCGTGACGATGTAGGTCCATCATAACGGATGATTGTACTCCAGTCGTGCCATGGCACCATCGTGTCCTCGGGGACTACTAAGATGATGTGGTCATTTACTCCACCACTTTGTGGCCCCAGGTTGCTACTTTTTTAAAAAAAGTATTAATTCTGTGGACTCCTGCCTCTCTATTCAGTATGACTTTAAATACAGTTGCCTCTAGAAGTACTTCCCTAGTCTCTCTCTGAGGCTGTCTGCTGTCACCTCTTGCTACTTGGCAGTCAAGATAAATCGGGTGACCGAAGTCGCTAGTAACCCTAGATGGTGTGTAATTCTGAACCCCGAGGGGCTGCCTGAGGGCGGCTCCATGCCGAGCGTGCTGTGTTTTATACTCAGGACTGAATTTGTCTTGTTTTACTATTTAATTTAATTTATTATTGATGCTCAAAGAGTACACAGTGAAACTTACTAGAAGTAAGCTTTATGAGCAAAGAAAATATCATTGAGGATATAAAATGCAAGGCAACCACTGGGGAGCAGAAACTGGGAACTTCCATGCACATTACATTTCGAAATGTCTCCTTTTGGTCTGAGCAAACTTAGAATACAGACTGTCGGCATGCTGATGTGTAGAATAAAGGGCAAAGCTACCCTAAAATGAAGTATTGAGTGTTATTATTCCTATCCCACCATCTGGGAAAGATATATCCCAGAATATCTTCCATCATTTTGAGGGTGATTTCAATTTATCGGCTTTCCGTGTCATAAGAAAATGTCAATGACAGTAACCTTAAATAAATCACAATCACTGTTCCTCAAGGAACTACACTTGGCGTGAAACACACCACTCACAGTTGCCACCACCCTGCCCTGCCTGCGCCAGGGAGCGTGAGCGTCAGCCAGCCCGCACCTGCGAGCCTGAGCTCCGGGCCCTGGCTGTGACTGCTCTGGCTATGGAAGTCTCTAGCTACCCATGTTTTCCCCCTGTCCAGTCTGTGCTCCTCACTGCAGCCTGACTCGATTTTCCTGTTCAAACTGCTTCCTGCGCGAAGGCCAGCCAGTTCTGCAATGGACACTGACTGGTCTATACTCTCAGGCTGGCCATCCCAAACCCAGCAACCTCGTCTTCCCGCTCTCCCCCTTCCTCTCTCTCTGTCCTCAGCCACACTCACTCACGCACTGTCCCAGAATACCATGGGCCCAGGCTGCCCCAAGACCTTTGTTGAAGTTGTTCCTCCTTCCTTCTTCCTCCAGACACACCAATCCGAGTTTCCCAAATCCTCCAAAACCATCCCCACCAAGAAGAACTCAGGAGGTTCTTCTATTCCCCTTGGGTGGGGTCCCTCCCTGCCGCCTCACATCTCACACCTAATTTACTGTGTTGACACTCCTCAGTCAGGGCGATTCAGGAAAGTGTGCATCCCCCCCACCAGACCTGGACCCCTGAGAGAGCACTCTGCTTTCTGTGTTTCTCCCAGCGCAGGAGCTGGGAAGAGAGCGATCTGATCCGAGGGGAGGGGGAGGGGAGGGGAGGGAAGAGAGCGATCTGACCCGAGGGGAGGGGGAGGGGGAGGGGGAGGCGAGGGCCCTGCCCACACCTAGCTCAACCCTTCTGCGCACTTACGGTTTCCGCAGTTGAGACCACCAAGGCCAAACGGGCAGCTGTAAGTCAGCAAAGAAACATGCCAAGAATTAGTTTCAAATCTCAAAAGAAATCATTGAGGCAATTTACTAAGTAATTTCCAAATAAGGTTTGTAACAAATCCGTCAGAGTAAAAGAACCGAAAGCCTACCTCATGCAGGTTTCGTTTTCAAGCCTGTATCCGTCTTCACAGGCTGGAAGAGAAAGAAAGGACAGTCCATGGATCTGTCTACCTCTCTTGGCCCAAACTGACAGTTGATTAGAGGCCAGCCACCCTAAATTCTACAAGAACATTCTAGAACCAGAAAGCCACAGGTAGCTTTAGAACTAGGCTACGTATATGTCAGCTCAACTCATAATTTTACAAAAAAAGTTTCTTAACCTCTTTGTGGCTCTCAGTTTTCCATCTATAAAGAGTAAATAGTAATAGCAATATCTACCTTACAGTTTCTTGGAGGGACTAAGTAAAATAAGGCATGCAAACGGCTTAGCACAGTGCCCGACACAGCAACCACAAAACAAAAGTTTGGCATCATTTCCCAGCAAACGCGACACTCTGGAAGTCCTCCGTGGCCCCTGTGCACCGTCATGCACACAAAGACAGGTGCGTCACCTTCTGTAAGGCAGATCTCTAACCCGCTGCTGGCCCCGTGGGCCCCCTTCCATGGGGGGTGTGTGGCATCCTCGAGGCTGCGGCCCTAGTGGCTGCCTCAGGTTTCACAAAAGACGCTTTCCCTGCAGTCTGTGCAGGCGACGTCAGACATATCTGGGTGAGCCCTGATCAGCATGTCACCCAAGAACATAGCTTTGAACCCTCTGGTGCTTCCCTGGAGGGCTGTGGTCCAGCCATTCCAATCGATCAGCAGTTCCTGAGACTGGCTGATCACAGAACACTTTCAACACTACACTCGGCTGACAGAATGGCAGGACCCACAACACAGGCGTGGAGGAAAGCAGACAATGAAAAAAAAAGGCCTCGGACAAATCCACTGCTGCAAGGAATGTTAAAAACTCAATTCATAATTAATACACAGTATAGACTGCAAAAAAAAGACCCTGGGTAAGAACCAGTACCCAGTGTGGAGCAGCCATCCCTGAGCAGGTGGTACTTGGGCTCACGGTGAGACAGAGTCCTGGTGACAGCTGGACCGCTGGGGGAAGGGGAGGGACCTGCCCTGCAGACCAGGGCGTGAGATCGGAGATCTCGCAGACTTCCTGCATCCTGTCCTACGGATCAAGGCGTAATAACGTCAACTACACAGACGTGTGTAGCGGAGCCCTCCCTTCTGTCTCTGGATGTTAGACATTAAATGTCCCTAGCATCTATTCTGTTGTTATAGACTAGAGACACAGCACAAGAGTTTTGAGGGACGGCAAACACTGCTTTAAACAATCTGTACCTCTCTCCCAGCAGGTCACGGGAGCTGGGAAACTGGACTGCGCTGTTTCAACCCTATGGAATCGCTTTTCGGGAGCTACGTTCTCTTGTGTAAAGGGCTACCTCGGAGAAGCAGCAGCCCTGGGCAAGCCCTGAGGGTGTTGGTCGCAGGAAGTCAGGGAGTCACCGCTCAGTCACCTCCTGAGGAGGACGCTCCAGAGACACTTCTCTTGGGCCCTCGAGTCTAGAGAGATGGGGATGCTCCTGATCAACTGTACTTTATGTTCCCCACCTGTTTTCAGAATCATGTTTCTCTCTTTGCCTCAGTGTCTAGGAAGCTCAGAACCTGAATGAGTGGCCCACCTTCAGCAAACACACAGGACCTGAGGGCGGATCTTTCTGTACAGTCACTTTCCTCCTGGCGGCAACAAAGCATCATTTTATTTCTCCTTCCACCTGATTTACCTTTTAAATGAAATCTCAATTTGTTACATGGGTTTTCATTAGGTGCTTCAATTCTTTTTTGCAACAAGGTGGAGCACAATCACATCCCATTAAGGAAGGAGGAACCAGGCCCCTGGCCCAAACCTGTGCCACCTTCGAGGGCTCTGCTGGCCTGGCCATCTCAGGTGGGGCCTTGTCTAAGGAATCAGCTGAGCATTCCTGCCTCCCGGTCGTGGAAAGCGCCATGCCGCAGCTGTCCTCATGCCACGGCAGGCCCTGGGGACCTGGGAGGCCTCCCCAGATGACCGTGTCTGCAAGGCAACTGCTGGTGTCCCCAGTGACTTGCCGCCCATTTCAGCACCGAGGCGGCTGATGCCACACCAGTGTGGTCTGTCCGAAGCACTTTTTCCTGAAAATGTTTGTGCCTCGCATGTACCCACCCAACCCTCCTCTGCTGGACGGGAGCTTTCCACCTTGTGACTGTCATCCGGCCACACGTAAGGTCCATCTGTTGCCCTGCCTGTGAGCTGATGGGTCAGGCTATTTTCACTTAGCTTCAGAAGTATCCTGACTCCCGATATAAAGAAATTTCTTTCTTTCGAATGGGCTCATTTGGTCGTTCATCGAAGACTCATGCCACTGTGGGCATGGAGCTATTCTAGGGGCTCTGGGAGGAAAACCTGGTCACAGTCACTCCAGCACACCTCATCGCCACCCCCGAGGGACTCCAAGCCCCAGAGCACTAACGAGGAAATAAATGTGGGGAGAGCTAACATGTACACCCAATGGGCTTCCCCGTGGATATGGAACACAAGAAAATTCAAGCCCTCTGGCCTTCTTTTTAAAAACACGTGATGGAATCTTAAAAACTCTTTTGTTCTCTTGCAGGAAAACCACCTCGAGCCCTGGCTGTCTTGTCCTGCCATATTTGCTGCCCTGCGCCCACCTGTTCGTCCGGCAGACACTTGTTGAGTGCCACTGTGCGCTGGGCACACTCTGGACACAGGCCCCGCCCCCAGGGCACTGCGGTCGGTCGGGGAGGGGAAGAGTCCCGCCAGCTACTCTGATTTTACGTGACGCTCGGCAAGACTGGGAGAGACACTTGCGTGAAGACATGTTACGTGAGACACTGTGTGCGCGCACGCATGATCAAAGAACAATGCAGCTATGCTAATGAACAACTACGAATCACAGAGATTTGGAGGACACACCCACACCTCCACCTTACATTCATTCAGGGGACTGACCCCTGATTTGCTGTGCCCAAAAGGGGACTCCTTTGGAATACCCCTGTGTTCCAGCACCAGTGGCCAGAAGATGTCACTGCTGGCCCATGAGAACCCAGCTGGCAGGGCTAGGGCGGGCGGAGATCCCAGATGTGCTCATCAGAGGCCGGAGAGCCACACCTGAAGGTCTAGCAAACGAGGACACTGCAGAAATGAAGCTTCACAGGGCCTCAGCCACAGGCCCCAAAGCTGACCAAGGCTTCTTCGTGCAGCTTCCTGGGTCATTACTGGAGAGACACAGATGGCTGGTGCCCATGTCACGGCCTCTGAAAAATCTGCGACGGCAACAGGACGCTAGTCTGTAGGCGGCACAACCATGGAACTGCCGGCAGGGAAATCGAGGGGGTGTGGCTCGGGCCAGCCAGGAGCAGGAGTGGCAGGGTCACTCTGGCAGCCATCAGCAACTACAGAGGCATGGAGCACTCGGGCCCGCACGATGACAGGTCTGCACCTCTGCCACCTTCTGTCCCTGCTGCTGGCCACACTGTACCCCAGCAGAGGACTTCAGCAGCAGGCACCTTCTCACAGGAAGTGGGGCTCCACAGCCCGGTTTCTCAGCAGGGCGAGGAACACTTGACATTTAACCAGGTAAGATGAAATTAGGAAGCACCATCTCTTTGTACCCAAGAGGCCTGACCAGCGCTGAGAAATGCTATGAGGCTGGCGGGCATCAAGGCCGCTGCCTGTCACGGAGCACTGGCCCTCTCTGTCAGCACCCCTGCGGGGCCCGCGTGCAGAGCTGAGGGTGTGCGGCTTCATGGCCTTTTGTACGTGAACCTAATGGCCCTCTCAGTCAGCACCCCTGCGGGGCCCGTGTGCAGAGCTGAGGGTGTACAGCTTCACAGCCCTTTGTACGTGAACCTAAGTCACAGGGTCAGAAGCTCAGGATGAGAGCACTGCCCTGAGGTGTGTTTTCATCCTCTCCTGAGAGAATGAGTCCCTTCGTGGGAAGTTCTGACAAGTAGAAGTGGCACGCCTCCTTTCCCGACTTTTGCTCGGATTCCAGCACACCTGTCGCCCGCAGGAAAAGTGAGCCAAACGCCCGCTAACGTGATACGATGCCGAAAGCCGCATTCCGGCCTTTGCATCGCCGAGCTTCCCTCGTGGCCGTGCACGGCAGCGGTGGAGCCACCTCGTGTGAAAGTGCCACTCCTTGAGCAGACTTTAATCTCAAACTAAATGAATTTCACCTCGCCTGAAAGGTCTGCAGAATTTGCTTTCCGCCCTCAAGCACTTTATGGGCTCGACAACAACCTGGGTGAAATGCCAGAGCAAACACCTGTGTGGTATAAGGCACCGCAGGTGGCACTGCCTGTGTCAGTTCTCAGAGGAAACCGAGGGTCGGTGCGGCCGAGGGACGTGCCCAAGACGCCGCATGACCGGTGCTGCTGAGGTGGACTCTGGCCCACGGGCCTGAGCCTCATCGGAACTGTCTGCTGAGCCACAGCTGCTGCTAAAAGGTACAGCCTGGCTCCCTGCTCCTACTACAGTTTTAGGAGATTAGCAGACAATAGAATAAAGCTTCGGGAATTAAAACAACAATTTTTCTAACTTCCTTAGAGTGGGGAAAAAAAATGAAAAGAAAAGAAAAGGTGTTGCCACCACAGGCATTCCATTCTCTTTTCTTTCCCTTTGAATCCAGCGGCCAGGCCAGCGCAGAGTCAGGGCTAAGGCTGTAATTCCAAGGGGATAATGCATTCTATCCCGCTGTGAGTGAAATAAAAAGAACCGGTCCCCCCAAGTTTAGAACGGTCACACCTAGAGCAGGAAGAGAGCCCAGGGCAGGGCAAAGCATCCATCCCGTCCCAAGGTGGGCCACACAGCCCCGCGGGGCCCTGGGGTACCTCGGCAGGAGTGGTCCATCTTGTTGAACTGGAAGTAGCCCGACTTGCACTGACACAGTGCGACTCCATCCAGGTCGGTGCAGATGGAGGTCTCTTTGTCACATTCCGGAGTCTTCCGCTTACACAAGCTGCCCGCTGGAATGCAAAAACAGGACAGTGAAACAAAACCAAACCTCCTAGACTTCAAACCTTCAGATGCATGAACTTTCTATTTTAAGAGGCTCTGAGAACAATTCTCCAAAAAGTGTACACGGCACACACCTTTCAGAGGTCCGTTCTGCCACCACCCCCCCGCCGAAGTTCGCACAGCATGCCATGAGACAGAGAAACCCAGAATAAACGGTGCTGTCCCCAACCCCAGCGTCCACTGCGAATCTGGCCCTCAAAGGTGTGACATCTTCTTGCTTAAGGACTGCAGGGGGGAGATCGACACAAACCCAGGAGCCATGACCACGCTCTTCTGAGGAAGCTGAGGGAATCAGAAAGCATGTCTCAGCGCTACGCCCGTGAAGCTGAAAGGGACGCAGCACACTGCGGGGGAGGTCGCTTGCCACCTACCACACGCATTTAGAGGAGAGGCATGGAAGACAACTGCTCTCTGGGGGCTGTGGTTTAACTGTGTCACCTGTCTGCCTCCCCACTACATTCGCCGTGTCTTCAGGCTCTTTTGTCTCTGGGTCTTCAGCACCTGGCATGGAGACGGGGCCACACACAGCGCCCGGTAACACACATGCCGGAGGTGGCGTCAGACCACCAGACACCGGGTCAGCAAGAGGGACGGGCGGGCAGAGAAGGAGTGCTTTCTTCCTCCTTTCCCTATTTCTTACATGTGTATCCACCTGTCTGCATCCAGCCCTGGACATGTGGGCCATGTTCACTTGACAGATGACAAAGAACCATTTCAATGTTATCAAAAAAGCACTCATGTTGGGCATGTGGCCCCCCGAGACTGTATACTGTGACCCCTCTCTGAGGTTGTATACAGCAGGCACAATGAGGGTGCATCTTACCATCTAAGATAAGCCTGACCAAAAAAGATACACGTGATTGGGGAACACAGACAATAGAACAAAAATGTAAAACCAGCAGGAGAAGAGGCAGTAACTGATGCAGACCCGCATACAGGGCAAGGCAAGCCCGCCCTATGCTGCTGTTGTTGATAGACAAGTGCAGGATGGGGAGAGGGCCACGGAAGGACAGCGTGTGTCTCGTGCAGTGAGGATGGTCTCTCTTCTCCCCTTCTCCCACTCAAGGAAGACATGAACCTGCTCAGAAACCAGCTCTTAACGTGGCAGAAATGCCCCCCACCCCAGGCGGGTTCCGGTGGTGGGGACTGACATCCACACGGGAGGGCCGGGGTGTGGGAGGGGCCCAGGGTCGGCCTCCTTTTCTGAATCCTGAGAGCTTGGGACCTGGTGGATGGCCTGGTCACAGGGAGGTGAGTTTAGGACACGACTTTGGTTCTCAGTGCCAAATTTCCTGTCTTTATCAGTGGAAGCTGACGTGCTAAATGAGAACCCTGTTTGTGTGTGTGACAGAATTTCCTTTGTTTATTGTGGGGAGTCTGTATTTAAGGGAGAAAAGTAAAAAATGGAAAATGTCACCAGGCAAACGCCGCAAAGCTGGCACCAGAGAGGTTCCAGAACTCTGCAGTCGCTCATGTGCACCTTCTGAAGGCTCTGCCAGGCCTCGAGCCTTAATCCGAAGAAGATGCCCAGGGCCAAAGGCGGCCCAGGCCGGCACTGCCCTGTCCCGCAGTTGGCCTGAGTTGCCTGGCCCAATGAGATACTTCCTGGAACCCAGTGTTGCGTTTTCCTCTCGTCCTGCCCGTTCACCCAGCGTGCTAGCGAACACCGCTCCCCTTCCCTACACAGAACCAGGTTCACCAGAACACAAGAACGGAGCGGCCATCCTAAAATCTCTTCGTTAACATTCCATCATAAACCCATCAAACAGAATCACACAGAACCCCATTTTCGTTTTAAGCCTGGTGAGGTGACCTCTATGTCCTCACTTCCCACAGTCCTTCCTGGGCATGACACCCGCCACACAGACCATGAGAACTTATGTAAATCCAAGGCGGGGGGGG
>VMDR010001464.1:0-82568 GCA_007922815.1 Macrotus californicus | reverse complement strand
AAGGCCAAGCTGAGTGTGTTGGCAAAAGCTGGGGAAGACCTGGGATGAAGAACAGACGAGTGAGCCTGCTACTCACGGGCTCTGAAAGGAGAGGTGGCGCTTGTATGGGGACAAGGGACTATGTGGGATATCTCTGTACCTTCTTCTCAATTTTGCAGTGAACCTAATGCTGCTCTTAAAGAAATTAAAGTCTTAAAAAAAGAAAGGCATGGAACCTCGGCCACGAAAACAGGCGCTTTCCCAGGAGCCACAGACCCCCAGGTGGTGGGAAGAAGGGGAGTCTGAGAGCAGCCGCTCTGAACACGCCCTTACAAATCCAAGCACCTGGCTGCCGGGATTGCAAGGCACGAGCCGCGTCTACTGGGGACGAAAAGCAACCTCGTGCAACGTCGACCACAGAGGGGGTGGTCCCTGAGTGTGTGGTGCATTCGGAGGCCCCCTTCCTACTCGCTGGGGAGGACAAACTGGGGCCCTTGGATCACGAAAAAGAAACAAAGCCAACGGAGAGTTCTCGCCTCGGAGTTTAGAGCCCAGCGTAGTGGGGCACGGGTTTTTAGGCTGATTCCCCAAGGACGCTGAGCGATAGCAACTGCGACTCCAGAAAGTTTAGCTTTTTTTTTTTTTTTAAATTAATAACTAGCCCTGAAATAGGCCAAAGGTGTGGCATTTATCCCAGAGTGAAAGGTGGACTCCTGGCCCGCAGGCTCTCCGGTGAGGCCCCGCGGACAGCCCTTAGGACCAGCGCTCACAGAGCCCCAGCCCACGGGGAATGACGTCCCGGATCGACCAGCAGGTGCAGCACCACACCTGCTACCTGCAGCTTAGGTCAGCATCCGGGCACCGGATGGGAGCTTCGCACAGGCTCCACATCCTACCTGTGTAGTAAAATGAGCTTAGCGGAGCCCACTTTGATCACTCATGAGACGGCAGCAGGGACAACCCCCTTTGCAAAGAAGCACTTGGATTCCAGCAGTGTTCCTACCCCAGAGGCAAAACCTCCCCTCCAAGACCCAAATCTGCCTCCTAAACTTGTTTCTAACCCTTCTCCCCATCTGCTTTCTACCAGATGCACCGCAGATGCTTTTTGGCAAAACAGGTAAAGCAAGAACAAGAAGACAGAGACTATCTTGAATGACACCAGGCCATCTGTGCTACATCATTCTGGTCTCGTTTCTGTGCACTGGTGTTGTGCAAATGCACAAAACTGGGAGGCAATGCTGCACACACTTTTCACTCGGTGGTGCAGGCCGATAGAAGGTCTGGGGTGTGGACAAGCAGGAACACTCTGTGTGTGAAGTTCTGTCTCCCCAGAGAGAGCAGGGACTTTGCAAGGGAAAGGAGAGTGATCTCTGCTTCATCACATCAGGTCCTGTGTAGGAACAGAGGGGCAGCACGCCAAGGACCAGGTGACTTCAAGACTGCGTGTGTGTGTGTGTGAGTGCACCCACACGTGTACAAAGGTGCACACATACAGAGGTCTTTTGCTTAACACCCATTTCAAAGATAGCCTGGCTCTGTGATGGGGTTTCTTGGACCTGGGCCCCGAACGCCTTACATTTCTGTTCTAGGTCATTTCTGTTCTCTGTGCCTAACTGTATGGGCAGGGCCCTCCCAGAGGGCCATTCCCTTACCTCTAAAGATCCGCCTCTGAGATCCCAAGAGCTGGCAGACCTCAGCAGAGGACCTGCAGGAGTTGACACATTTCTGCATCCCGTCGGCCAGGTCAAACAGCGTCACATTGGAGGCCAGGGAAAAGGTGCTTTGCAGCGACATGACCACAGCGCTGGACTCCCTACAGACAAGGTGTGGAGGTTTTTATTGTTCCAAAAGGACAGTGGACCCCAAGCGTCATCCCCATTGTCCAGTGAGGGAATGGGACAGCATGAAGGTCCACTGACTTTGGTCACGCTGTGGCTTGGTCAAAACAGGGTCAGCTTTATAGCTGCCACCCACGTAAGAACATCTCCCCCCCTTTCCACAGACTGGCTCACAGGTGAGTGCACTTACCTAGAAGCATGAGCTGTGGATCGGGTATAACCAGGTAACGTGGAAAAACACATATTTAACTGAAAGGAAGAACAGGTTTCTCATTAACTGTTAGACAAAAGCCTTAGACCTGGAATCAATTTCCTATTTTCAGAATTAAACAGGCATTTTCTAGCTATCAAGTTATCAGCAGGGGTTTTACAGAGGAGTGGTGTCCTTTTCTTGTTCCCTTCTTAATGCCTTCCTGAGCATACGCTGTTTTCCTTCCAGGAGTACAAAGGGAGAGAGGCAGACAGTAAATCAGTGGGGAAAGCCTTGGCAGGAACAATGTTCAGAACAGCACCCTTGGATGCAAAACATCTTCAAAGCAGCAGATCTCTCCTAAGACCCAGGGCTTCCAAAGACTCAGAGGCAAACGTTTATTTGGACCTGGCATAGTCAACGAGCCTCGTGAAAAGGCTGGCTCCTTTCAGCCAGCCCAGGTCTGGCAGGCCCTGCGCAGACCCTACTTAATCTACAATGAGTTGACCCAACTCAAAGATAGGTCCTCTTCAAAAGGCTCTCCATGGGAAATTACATTACGCGGGTCAAGAACCTTTTTGAGGGCAAATTAAGACTGACTGCCTGTGTTTGCCTCATGCCCTCAGAGAGAGCAGGAGATCCCTCCAGGGCACAAAGAAAGTGCCATGCCTGCTTCCCTGTCCCCCCCACAGTGGGGCTGGGGGCTCCTGTGAGGCAGCAGAGGGTCTCCATACCTTGACCAGTGCAGACCCACCTGGCTTCAAAGCCTATGTGCCAGATATATCTCAAACACGGGATGCTATCAAAGCCTTCATGGCTCTGTATGACCATGCTTTACACTTTGATAGGCAATGATTTGCTGTTAGCATTATTACTTAAGCCTTGTGTTTCCCCCAGTGAAAATAGAATTGGCACACTTCAGAGCAGAATGGCGTCTTGGGAAAGGCCACTGGAGTGGCTTCTCCAGGCACTGCCCAAATCTTCACTGCTTTCTGGGCTGGAGATGTCACTTAATCAACACGTTGACACCGGGTGAAAATGAGCAAGTCAGAGTCGTCACTGAGCACCGTGTGGTGGAAAGGACTGCCCCGGGCACGGGGTTCTGAGCCCCTGCACTAGCTTAGAAGAACATTGACCTGCAGCACAGCCAAGAGCAGGTGAGGTGGAGCACCGCCACCGCCAGGTATAGGGCTAGGAGGTGGGAAAGTGGGCATGAAACCCCCTGTGTAGTACAGAATTAAACCTTGCCCAAAGAGAGGTCCCGCCCTCGGCTCCTCAGAGGTGATCTCTAAGCCTTTGGAACGGCCGGCCTTTGTTACCCGGAGGCTCGGGCCACTCCAGGTCATCTAGCACTGTGAGTTATGGTGAGGGCTTTGAGTTATATGATGTCCCCTGGACCTCCAGAGGCGCTGGAGACTGAGATCCACCATATGGGCGGTTAACTATGTCTACACATTGGCTCTAATTTTAGTGCGCATGCTGCCGAAGCGAGCACTACACGTTGCCCCTAGACACCAAGACCCAAGTAAGCACTCCGGGTTGGCCGTACCCCACGACCATCAAACATGTTGTCGCCAAGGGCAGTTAACGCCGCCCATGACTCCATGGGGGAGAAACACTGGAAGCACCAAGTTGGGAGCCCTCTCAGGACTCTGCCCTACGTGCCTCCCTTCCCTTGGCTGATTGTAACCTGGAGCCTTTCACTGTAATAAGCCATAACTGTAGTATAACAGCTTTCAGTGAGATCTTTAGTCCTAGCAAATTATCAAATCTGAGTGTGGTCTGGGGGATCCCCAAACTTGCAACTGCTGTCAGAAGTGAGGGTGGTTTAGTGGACTGTTCCCCAACTTTGCACTTGCTCTGCGTGAGCTCAGGCAATGCCATTCACTTCTGGAGCCTCTCAGTTTTCCACCTGCAAAGGTGTTAGCAGCACTGCTTACAGAAGTGAGGCATCTGTCAAAGCACCTGTCACGGAGCAGATGCTCTCGGTAGGCACAGAAACAGGACTGGAATCTAAATTTTATACAGATAAAATCCACAGTCCCATAAAATCCTATAGGTTTTGGTAAATATACTAACTCTCACCCATAAAGAACAAGTAAAATTGAAATGAGAAATCAGCTGATCTCTGAAACTTATTTTAATGACAAACTTCAATTTTCTAAACACCAAATCTTAGGCTCAGGTAGCAGCTGAGAGGCAAAATTTACTATCTGAGTTTCATTTTAATTTCTTCTTCTCCATTTTTCTTTTTTTCCCTGACAAAAAGTAAGCAAAGAGGGAAAGAAGAATCAAAGTCCCCTAGATCATCTATGCAATGAATTCTCAGCCCTGGACAATTGGGATTAACCGCTCCGCCTTTGGCATTCCCTTGAGGAAAAAGAGCCGCATCCTCTCCACCTTCCTAAACACAGAGAGCAAGTCCAAGAGCGTGCCAACAGCAGACTGGACAGTAAGATTCTCTGGGTCCTTCCTCTTCACCAACAGCTTATACAAGTTCATGACCTCTGAACGTCTGTGGCTACCAGCCTGCACGTAGACAAGAAATGCCAGGCCCTGATAAAGGCTGCACATGAGGACAACCGCAAAGAGTCGCTTCCCGTGGGGACCGCTAGCTGTCTCAACACCTCCCTTCTATCGCAGAGATGCCTTTTATTCTGCCTTCCACATGTGCCAGGAGCGGTACAGCAGCAGATACGGCTGATCCCCAGGAGGTTCCCAATTCCAAATGAAACCCGTTCTAGAAAGCAAAGGACTAGAAGGAAGGCGTCATTCGGAAAACTTACTGTTTTGGTGATCTCACGTTCAACTTCACGCAGGTCTGAATGCTTTTCCACGGTGACGTTAAGAGACATTTTCTTTAACTTGAAGTCCGTCACGAAGGTCCTAACTGAAAACAAAAACATGACCTGTTAGGCTACACAACAGGTTGGCCTACATGGCTGTGTGTTTATAAATTTCTGGGACATCCAGCTCTACTGCACCTCAAAGGACCACCTCTGTGCATTTCCTTCTCCTGGAGGGTGGAGGCCACCTCTCCCGCTCCGGGCTCCTCTCTAGGAATGTGAACATCTACTGAGCTGAGCTGAAGGCTCAGACTGAGTATGTGGGAGGGCTGCTGAGAGGAGCCTCGGTGACGTCTCTCTAGTGGCCTTCCCATAATAGATGCCTAACAAAGCTGTGACAAAGAAAAAAGATGAGCTGGCCCAAATAACCTACTCTGGAGGGAGACGTGGGGCTAGACACAAAAATGCTCCCAAGCCCAGAAAGGCTTAGAGGGAGGAGAGCTCTTGCACGCTAGGCTTTCGCCAAGCTGGTGAGTCCCCACCTTCACGGACATGCTTCAGCTTCCTTTTCTCATTGCTGTCACCCCTATCCACCCCCATGCCCCTTGCTCAGAGGAAATGCCCATTTTTATCACCGATAAAAGAGGCTTCCAGAAGTCAGTAACTTCCCAAGGCCGCACAGCTTCCACGGGCCAAAATGAACATTTCATGTCACATGTGCCCATCCTCTCCTACACCCGCAGCCCCCTGAGGAACCTGATATTCTGAGGACAGCCAAGGGGCCACAGCAGAAGGTTCCAAACGTCTGTAGTGAGACCCCACTCCAGGAGGCTGCCAGACTCGGACTATGGGCCACGCCACGAAACGACCCACATTCAAGATGACGTCGGATTCGGGCATGAAAGAAAGCAGCCCCGTTTTCAAGGCCCATTTCACTCACACAATGAAATTCTAGTTAACATCAATTTGTGCTGATTAGGCCTGAGGGGAATGGAACTTACAAATGGGCAGGCAACCAAAAATTAGTATAGGCTGCTTGATATCTGGCTCTTATCTTCCTTTATATTAAATTCTTATCTTCCCCTCTGGACAGGGAAAAAAAAAATAACCTGAAACACAGAAACTCCCGAAGCTGCTCTTTCACAGAAAGCTTGCTTGCTGAATTTAAAAAAAAAAAAAAAAAAGGCCCACAAATGAGCCAGGGAAAAACATTTAACATCTTATACTTACTGTCTAAAGCCCTTAATCCTTATTTAACATCTTTTTGCTTGTTCTACAGTTCAGTGAAGCCAGCTGCTCAGGACTCTTTCTGAGCAGCAGGGAGCTCTTTGAAAACATTCTTGGCTGAAGGAAAGCATTTCAGCATGCTCTAATTTGCATGTTCCTCCGGTGTTTATGAACAATGAAGTTAAATGACTTGAAAAGGGAAAGATGATTGTTAACACAATAGACCCACTCTCCTCCTGAACCCTGGGGACCCTGGGGGCACTCCACACACAGGCTTCCAGAACAGGCACCCCCACCCCTTCGTCTTCACATCTCACAGGTCCAGGTTCATTACACCCAGGCGCTCTGCGTAGAAACGGACAGACTGTAAATGCTAATACACAGATCTCTTCTGAACCGCCACAGCAAATGCGGCCTCTGTTTCCAGGGGACGTGAAAGTGACATCACACAGCGTCTTCCCAGCCTCAGGCACACAGACACCCTCACGTCTGCAGTTACGTCACTTGGCTTTAAGGCAATCTTTTTCATCAGATTTAACTGTCGGTTTAACACAGGTTATCAAAATGATTGAAGATCCATATAATTATTACTTTGTATTCAGAGTGGTTTATTATTTTTGATGCTTTCAATTCTGGTCCAAATGGTCCCAGAGGTTAAAGACTAATGTTAAACATTACTTCCCATCTGGAGAATCCTACCATTTTCTTTTCTTTCTTTTTTTAAAAAATTTTTATAAGAGTTTATTTGAACCAGACTGGCAACATATGCGGGGGAGTGCTCCTGAGCTGTACTGTCTTCAAAGCTTGCTCCAATACATTATCTTATTTATCTTCACAGTAACCCCGAGTGGGAAGCAGACCAGGGCTAATCTGATTTTATGGATGAGGAAACTGAGGCTCAGGGGTCACACGGTGTGCGTGGGTGGTGGTGCTGGAGCCGAGGCCAGGCCCTTGAGTCCCCGGCAGGTGCGCTTTCTGCACCGCTTCAGAACACAACCCTTCCCACCTTCTCCCTTCTTAAACCACAGACTCCCGGCTGATTTCTTAGAGGGTGTAGCTAAATGGGAGAGTTAACCAACAGCAAATAAACCATCAGAATAAGAACAAATCTTGATTTTGACTGATATCTATATTCCTAGAATTTTCTTTCTTTAAATGATGCTTTGACTTGGTCCATGTATTTTAAACAATTTTCAAAATTCTATCATTATTTTAGTAGGGTGGCAACTGTTGTAATACATTTCTAGGCCCAAGGTGGAGCCGCTCCTGTCCGGGGTGCTAGGTCAGCAAACTGGACTTTCTTAATCCTTTGTACGTGCTCTGATGGGCCGGAAGTGTCGTGTATCCAGTCAGCCAGTCCCCACGCTAAACGCCCGCCCTGGGCTCTATGCTTATTTCCTTGCTCCTTGATCTTTCTAAATAAGGTCGGACAAGCAGCCGCAGCCAATCACACAGTTTCCACGCTGCCACTTCCAGCCCTCTAAAAAATTCGCTCTTGCCCACAATCCTTCAGGAAAAGTACAGCTTGGGAGGCGCTGCACTCCCCCATCCACTAGTTGTTCTCCCTTAAATTAAGGATGTCAACCTCATTACTAAATTCTTCGGTTTTATCATTTGATCCAACCTTCTAAAAAGTCTGATGATTCCCCTCAGCCTACAGGCAATAGGAGTTCATGCAAATGGTATTTTCAAAAGACAAAGATGTTTGTTCTCTCAAAATATATATAGATGGGTTTATATTTACATTTATTTATTTAATAATTTTATTTTTTAATGCTTTTGATTTTTATTATTGTTCAAGTACAGTTTTTTGCCTTTCCCCCTCAAAAAAATACTTACTGAGCACTTTTTGTGTGTTAAGAATCCCACTGGTCAATTTAAGGTGACTCAAGGTGGACTCACTTTATCTACCAGTTTTCTTATTGAGCTTAGATACTAACTCTATGTTCTTCACTTCTGGTTTTTCAACAAGTCATGCATGGAGCTCGGCGCTCCGACACAGGGTCACACACTGCGTGCAAGACAGCTCTCTCGGTTAACACGTCAGGGTGCGACAGGAGAGGGTGGGCTGGAACCTTGGTCTCCCACCGAGCCGCTGTTTGCACCCAGCCGCCGAGCACCTTGTCGGGGCTCTAGTTTTCATGTGGACCAGGCACTTCTTCACCTTGAGGTGGTGACTGCATCTGAAGTCAACCGAGTTTCCCGGAGCGATCAAATTAGGAAGCAAAATATGACAAACTGTATCGTACGGTCACGGCAATAGCTCTGTAAAAATATATCTGCCTGTGGACAAGGACATGAAGATTGATTTTAGAAATGAAAAGAATGTGTGAATTTGGCAGGACAATCAGGTTTTCCCTCCCTTTTTCCTCTCCCTTAAATGTATTTTTTAAACTATGTGATTAGAACATCCTTTGATACATACATGTTTTTCCCAACGGCAGGATGCAAAGATTAAGCAGTGTCATGCAGAAATGATGGCGTATTTATGTGCTCATTAGAGGGCTCATCTAATATTTTTAATAACATGGGAAAACGTCTAAGATGTCAAGTTTGCACAAACACCACGTAATTTCATCTATATAAGAATATAACGCACACCAAAAAGGTTTCAAATAAGATGATATATTTCTAAGTGGTGGAATAATAGGTGCCGTCTACCACTCCTTCCTACGTTCCTTACGTTACACCTTGGACAAATGTTGATTTTGATTCGGGAGAAACACAATGTGACTTTTTACGTTCCTTTGCAAAATACACGGCGGCATAGAAAGAGCTCCAGAACCGACTGACTCTCTTACCCAAGTTGCATGTTCCCTTTTCCAGCTGGTACCCAACTGGGCATCTGCAGGTGAAGGACCCCTGAGTGTTGTTGCACACGGCCAGGGGCGGGCAGGGGTTCGAGAGGCACTCGTTCACATCTGCAGAGGGCAGAAGAGCAAAACCGAAGCCCATCACAGGAGGCACTGACTAAGGGCCAAGCGGCGGCAGGTGTGGCAGGGCCCCGAAGGTGCGTTGGGCGCTAGCCTGGTAAGGGTAGAGGCGGCATGGACATGGTCAGCTGTGAACACAGGCAGGAACTGGAAGCAGAGAAAGTAGCAGAATTTAATGGAAGGGAGGATTAAGATGGTTTTAAATAAAATACGGACTAAGACTAGAAGAACTTTAATAAGCAGATGTGAGTGGGGGGAGGCACCAGAACGGTGAAGGCCAGGCGCAGGAAAGTGTAGGGGTTGGAGGAGCTGTGGATAGTCCAGAGTGGCAGGAGCAGAGGGAACCCACAAAGTGAAGCCAGATCGTGGGGACTCGTCAACTTTAGTGTCTGGCATTATTCTGCTGACAACACATAAGTGTGTTTACTCTCAAGAAAGCAGGTACTGGTTTGAAAATCTTGCTCCCCTGCATTTTGCAGGAAAAGGAAAAGAGGTCTCTGCCTATCTCAGCGTGCTGTTGGGTTGCGGGCCACTGGGGGTGCCCTCTGCTCTTACCCACACTGCAGTTGTCCCCTTGCCAGGAAGGCGAGCACAGGCATCGACGCCCAGGGCCGGGGGCGTCCACGAAGCATTTCCCGTCGTGGAGACAAGGATTAGGGGCGCAGCTGCTCACTAAAAACACATTCCAGAAATAAAGCAGTTAACCACACAGAACATGTAAAGGCAGCTCTAGGTAAATATTCAATTCTCCTGGCTAATACTTGATTCTTGCTTATTTCTGTGTACTTGCCCTGAAAGGCCACACCGCTAAAATAGACCGGGTTCCCACGAGGGGCAGCAGAGAAGCGGTGAAACTGGACTCCGGCACTCGCTTGTGTGCTGGCACAGCGTCAGACAAGTGGGTCCCTGAACGTGAGAACTGGTTCAAATCCAAGCGCTACTTACAGCTCACTACATTAATGGTCCGCGATGCCCCTGCCTTTGTGACACTTAGAAAATTCTACATTGAATGATTGAATTAAAGCCCACCGAGAACACACGTTAAGTGGAAAAGGACTCCTGATCACCCACCCTCCTGCCGCACCCCCCTTTACCCAAAACGCTCAAAATGTAATAACGTGTGGGCCGCCACACACTGGGCAATCATTTAGAAAGCCTTTTGGAGCTGAGCACCGCAATGCCTTCTGTTTGCGTCATGCAACAATGAGCCTAGGAGTCGCCCAGGCCCGAACGGTGCACGGGCTTCGATGTCGTCTTGGACTCTCAGTTCCCACGGGCAGCGACCACAGCTCGGTTTCGGTCTGTGTAACCTGCACTGTCATGCCCCAGTCACACAACAAGGGCCTGATGAAGGCTTCAGACACATACTCAGAAAAGCCGAAACCCACAAAGTAACTGCATCGTCCGCAAGGAGAAAACCGGTGGCGAATGAGGAAAGGAAGGGAGAAGCCAGGAGTTCCGACTCCAAAAGCATAACCACGAACAAAAGCAAATGGGCTGAGCCTAGACTTGGTGTTCCTGCTCCTCACTGCCATTTTACCTAAAATCACCTGTCTAAGCACAGCAGCTACACATCCAAACACTGAACCCATGGACCCCGTCACAAAAATCTATTTCCAGCCAGTAATGATGCCCCTCATACTCGCCCACAGTTCCCGCTGCCATGGCCGTAATCAGCTGTAAGGGAGATCGTGTATGTTTGGCCACCGGGAACGAAGCTCTGTGAACTGCGAAGCAGGGATCCCACACTTCCCGGGTGAAGGATCCACCTTTCATTTCCCAGAGGTGCTGGGATCACTGGTACAGGGGGCCACTGATGCATCGTGGCACTGTGGGGCTGATGGGGACACCAGCCTGCTGATGGCTGGCTCAGGGGGAACCCTGCCGCTAACTGTGCTCCCTGCTCCATTCACCACAAAGCATTTCTCGTCTTTCCTTCTTCCTTCAGACGCTGGTCTCCATTTCACCCCGTCACCAACAGCGGTTCTCTCTGGGTCTGGACAAGCCAAATGCACAGTTTTGAACGTGCTATCCAAAGACAGATCGTTGTACTTCTACCTTTCCTTTCACGTGGAAGACGGCTTTACTTTCCTGTACTGGGAACCTCAGTGTGGAGGTAAAGATAACCCCAAGCACAATTAGAAGGGCCCTGGCCACGCAGTCACTACAGGAAAAGATGAGCTCAGCATCTTCGTATTGAACATGCCCACCAACCCCCTCCTGACCCTCTCCTTCCCCCACTCCCACACACACACATTTATCAACCAGCAACATCCTCCGAGGGAGGCAAAGGAGCCTGGGCTTCCCTGGACCAAGAGAAGCCACTCTGGTGGCTGGAGCCACCCAACTGACTCAGAAGCTCGGGGCTCCGATCTGGGAGCCGTCACCTGGTCTCACTCCATGTCTCGGACAGGCCACCTAAAGCGTCTTTACTTCACGTTCTCTCTCCCCCCAGCCCACATCACTGCCCACTCTGGCTGTGGAAGAGTTGCAGGCATGCTTGGAAAGCTCTTGCAATTACAGGGTAGTACACGCTGCAATGGCACTATCTACTGATGTCATGCACGGCCAATGGCACCTGCTCCTCCTTCCTCAGGAAGAATTACGTGACTCAGGGGTGAGAAACTTAGGTCCACCGAGACACTACTTTATGCTTCAACAGGAAGCATCTGAGATCACAAACACCGCACCATTGCAAACACCAGTCACTGCTACACATTCCCCGCCCAAGCAGTTCTCAGCGTGCTCGTGTGCCTGTGTCCTACCTGAGGCTGCTGGGGACTGCGTGCTGCTCTCAGCATGGAAGGCGGTAGATCTGGGTGTCAGCACTTCAGCTGGAGAAACACCTGTGCTTTGGGGAGAAGGAGGTGTTCTGAGGAAATGGGAAGCTGGGCTGTACTCTTCTGAAACGCCAAGCACGGCTGTCAGTTCTCTTGCTGACGTGGGCACACTGGTCAGGGAGCTCAGTCGGGTAGAATCATCTTCGTGCACTTGGTTCCTCTTTGTGACCACAGGAACCTGCGTTGAGATTCGAGGCGCTAGAACTTCAGGGCTGGTTGGCAGGAACTCTTTTCCGGCCACCGTCTGTACTGCTGTGGGGCCAGCCATCGGAGCCGCTGTGCTGGGCGAGGGGCTGGCAGTGGGCACGGCGGGGTGAGGGGTCCTGAGAGTGGTGGCTGTCAAAGCTGGAGCTGTTTGTGCCAGGCTGGTGCTGGTGGCTGGAAGGGTCTGCTCGGTGCAGGGCTCTGTTAAGGTGGGGGGCAAAGGAATCCCTGAAGCAGAGCTCACTCTTTCAGCTTCCGTGGCCTCCGTGGGCAGAGGCTGCAGGCTTGGTGGCTTGGATTCTGTAAACGTTTGCTGGTGGTGTGGGCTGCTCTGGTGCTTGGGATCTGCTGTTTGACTACTGGAGAGCATTGCCACAGAGGATGCCACTGTCGACATCCGAAGTGCAGTCACAGGTGTGTCCCTTGCCCTGGGCAGGGCCAGTGTGGGAGATGAAGGCAGTAGGGCTGTCTGGGACCCGGGCAGTGAGGCAGGGGTAGAGACTGTCAGGAATTTCGGTGAAGGGAGTCGTGAGGAAGAAAAAGGTGTGGGCACATCAGAAGTGGACTCCAGGGGATGAGCGGAGGCCCCAGTGGATGACGAGGTTGAGGAGGAAGCCCAGAGGGACTGTGACACTGAGGGCAGGGGCAACGGGGAGCCTGATGAAGAAGAGTCACCAACCGATCCAGCACGCGTGCCCAGGAGCACCAAGGTTCCTGGCGCGTTAACGGTGGGCGCAGAGGATGGAAGGTTGGCTGTGTGCAGACCCAGCGACTCAGTGGAAGGCTGAGCACGCTCCCCTCCATCGAATGAGACATTACTTCTGTCCGTCTGAACCTGAGAAGAGGAAGGATACTCTGAATGCGAGGAGTCTGAGATCCTAACAGCAGAGGTGGAACTCTCCCGTATCTCCGAGGACGAGCTGCTGTCTGTGATGGAGAGCAACGCCCGCTCTCCTTTGGTGAAAGTAGAGGAGACGTAGCTGTGGTCCGTGTGGTCGCTGGAAGTCCCCTGTTCAGTGTGGGTGCCACTCGCTCGCTCGTAGCCGGTTCCAGTGACTGCAGAGGGAAAGACTGGAGTTAGGTCAGCTAAACAAGTAAGCACTCTCCTAACACACACTGTGAGACACTGTCGGTGTCCTGTCCATGAACCCCCACGGGCAAGACGCTTCCCTGGAGATGCGATTTTCAGTGGTGAGCTCTCCGGAGAGACAGGACGGAAGGCAGACGGGTCTGCGTCTGCTGGGCAGATTTGCACGCCTCTGAGGAGCCTGGTGGCAGCAATGGAAAGGGTCATGAAAGAGAAGTGGGGCTGGGGACCAAAGAATAGGAAACAGGTCCAGATTTCTTCCCCAGGCCTATTTCCATAAAAGCAAATGGTATCTGAAAAGCTCTTAAGACCCCAAATAGAACCATTGTTATGCCCAAATGGAAAAAGGGAAACGCTCCCAACTTTCAATTCTGCATGAGGCATCTCTGTCCCAGGAGACCGGGCTCAGCCGCAACGTGCTGTTCTCTTTCATTCAAGCACCTGGCAGACACGTGGGCAAGTGCCTTAGGCAGGTGTGGGGTGGGGGCAGGTGAGAGAACACGGAAAGTTCTCTTCGTAAAGATCTTATAAGGTGCTTCCGCGGTGGACAGCAAACTTAATCATTCTGGGGCCACGAGGCAATGGACGGGGGCGCCGAAGGAGTGTGGAAGGAGGTCCTGCTCACCCCCTCTGGGAGCAACATGAGCCGCGGTCCCGTTCCTGTGCAGAGGGGCACTGTCTGTTTCTTCGGGCGCCGCCTCCCAGGAGGTCAGGCTTGCGTTGGTGAGAGATCGCAGTGTACGTTCTCCGCTGCCAGTGACTGTAGCTGAAGTGTGAGGGCTGCGGGCATGGGCCCCAGATGTCCCATCGGGCCCTCCCTGCGCATCCGCGTCGGCACCGACTCCCAGCTCAGGACCGTCTTCAGTGGCTACGAGAAGATGGAAAAGGGAAAGACAAATACACGATTTCCCTCACAGGTGGAATCTAATGAACAAAGTAAACAACAAAGCAAAGTCGAGACAGACTCACAGACAGAAAGCAGGCTGACAGCTGTTGGGAGGGTGTAGGGGGCTAGAGAGATTGAGCAAAAAAGAAGAAACAAGAGGAACTCATAGGTGTGAACAAGAGTGTGACTCGGGGCGGGAGGTAGGAGGAAGGGGAAGAGGGTACGGGGGTTAGCAGTGATGGAAGGAAACTTGACTTGGGGTGGTGCACACAAAATACAACACACAGATGATGCACTGTGGAACTGTGCATCTGAAACTGTATAATTTTGTTAACCGGTGGCACACCAATTATTCAATAAAAGGAAAAAAGGAAGACTGAAAGGGGGTGACCGGTCAATGCAGGAGGACACAACAGTATGGACTCGGGTCTCAGGAATGAGCCTCACTTCCTGGACTTCGTTAGCCCGGATGCTTCCCTGGCTTTCTCAGGCCTTCATCCGAGAAAACCAGACGTGCTGTGCTCTTGCAGATGCCTCTCAGTGACCGAACGCTCAGGGAGCGCTGCGGGTCAGCACGTGTTCAGGGGACCCGGGTTTATGGCAGGTTTATTACTTAACTGGACAGGATCAATATTCCGCTTGGAGATACATAATAAATCCAGTGTGTGTCAGGGAGACGGGTGGTGGCCACAGGGGAGGTGAACAGTGGGCTAAAGACTAACAACCCTCCTGGGGCTTCAGACCTTTGACAAGACCTGGCGGGAGGCCCACATTACTCTGAAAGTTTGCACCTCCCGGTGGCACCGGCGATGCGTGACCTGACCCAGGGTCTGCCATTCTGTAGTGTTTGTTCGCCATCCTAACACATCCGTGAGAAACAGCGCTGTGATCAGAGGTTATAGGTGGGCTTGGGGTTTTTTTTGTGTATGTGTGATTTAAATGTATTTGTTTTGTTTTCTTGGTGGGGATAGAAATGGGACAGGTGATACGTGAATAAATATCCTTTTCTTCCTCTCTTGGACATGGAAGTGAGATCCAATTTTTCTTGGCCTAAACACTTCATTACCTGGCTATATAAGAAAACAGGCTCTTTTCCTGGTTCTCATTCCTATTCCCAGACCAGACTAGCTCTGGATACCCCATGGAGACAACCAGATGGAAAACAGATGTGAAGCAGAGTGTTAGATAAGTTCACTTCACGAGAGGTTCATATTCACTGACAGACAGAAGCGAGTGTGGGGACAGGGACACAACAGTGACCTGGAGCAGCACTGAGGAAGATGGGAACCAGGGAAAGATGACACTTGACTCAGGGCTTAAGAGACCCACGGAAGATCCACCAGGAGAGGCTTCAGAGCTGAGTGAATCTGAGCAAAGTTCCCTAGGCAAACAGGGCAAGGCCCGGTATGGGAGACCGTTAGGCTATGTCAGACAAAAGTTAGGCAAACAGCCCCGTGAGGCTGGCAGAGTGGACAGTCAACTCTGTGGAGAGTCGTGACCTGAAACAGAGGGGCTGCATCTGAACCCATGAAAGGAAAAGCAGGAGGACTCTGAAAGGCTGGACAGCAGGGCCAGCTTTGGGCAGTCAGAGGAAACGAGATAAAGATGATGTGAGCCCACAGTGAGGTGGTTTCAGGAATGAGGCTAGTCCGTACCTAGCACTTTATAACCAACCCCAGGACCCACTCCCATTTTCTACTAGACCTACCTGAGCATTAACTGCAGAGCAAAGGGAACTGAGGGGCAGGAAAAGGAAAGGCTACATACTGAACCCAAGCTCCTGGTGTGGAAGGTCACTTAGTCCGAGCCCCACAACTGTGAGGGCGGAAAATCATCCCTTTTGTTTAGGTGACAGATAACGCATTTTCCACGCACAGACATAAAAGAGCATGAATGTCGTCCACCCATAATTATGGTATTCTTTCATGACAAGCGTGTTTTCTCACATGACATGAGCAGTAATACATGCTAATTTTCCTCACCAACTAGGATGCACATATGGGGAGGTGCAGATGCTGTTATTAGTGGTGAAGAGGCGAGAATTTAAACCTAACGTAAGTTTAAATGACAAGTTAGCGTATTTTTGCTTTAGTCAGTATACAATTCACATGGATAAGGCTGCTGAGAGTGGTTTTTAAAAATCACACAAAACCGTCACTAGAAAGGAACATCAGAAAAAGTTTTCTCAAATTGATAAATTGGACTTCATCAAAATCAAAAACTTTCATGCTTGAAATAATGCCATGAAGAAAGTGGAAGGACAACCCACAGAACGGGCAAAAATGCCTACAAATCATAGAGCTGATAAGAGGCTGGTACCCGGAATAGGCAAAGAACTCTTATAACTCAAAAAAAGACAAATAACCCAATTTAAAAATAGTCAGAAGACCTGAATGGACATTTCCTAAGAAGATACACAAAGGGCCGATGAGCACGGGAAAAGATGCTCAACCGGAAGACGTGAGTCGAAACCACAGTGGGACACCACGCCACACCCAGTAGGACGGCGAGAGTCCAGAAGGTGGGTAGTAGCAGGCGCTGGCCACGACGCTGAGAAACCGGAACCTCTGTGCATTGCTGGCAAGAAGATAGAGTGGTGTAGCCGCTTCGCAACAGATCGGCGGTTCTTCAAAAGGTTAGAAACAGAGTAACCCAGCAATCCAAGAGAGTTGAAAATACATGTTCATACAAAAACCTGTACTGGATTGCTCACAATGGTATTAGTAATAATAGCCAAAAGACTTTTTAAAAGCCTACACACCCATCAACTGGTGAAACGGTGAACAAAATGTGGTACATCCGCACAACGGAATACGCTCAGCCACAGGAAGGAACGGAGCACTGACACATGTCACAGCATGGGTGAGCCTTGAAAACAGTACGCCAGCCCCACACCAAATGATTCCATTTACATGAAACATCTACAACAGGCAAATCCCAAAAGTAAGTCAGTGGCTGTCAGAGGCAGAGAGGAGGGGCAACTGGGGCATGACTTGTGGCACTGAGCTCCTTTCTGAGTGATGAAGATCTTCTGGAACTAGAGAGTGGTGACGGTTACCCGACTTTGTGCACGTACTAAAAACCAGTTTAAAAAAACTGCACACGTTACATGGGAGAATTGTATAGGATGTGAACTGTATCTCAATAAAGCCATTTTAAAGAGAGTTTCTTGAACAACCTTCCAGAAGCTGTGTGATGAGGCAGGTGTGAGGTGGGCTGGAGGGAGCGGAAGGGCATGGACAGAGAGGTCCCTGAACTCTGTGAGGGATGGGCAGGTGGCAATAGCAACTCTGTGGAGACGTACCGGAAAACTTTGGGGACGTGCTGGTGTCTCTGTATCCCCCAGCTAGAAGAATGGCCTGGGAATAATTGAATTAGAGGAGAAGATGCAGCCATCTCATTAACACATGGCCTGACTGTGCTACAGAAGACTGTAAGCCTGGTACGTCCCTGTCCCCTCTACGGGGGCAGATCTGTGAAGTAGAAACTCACTCGAGCATTCCCCGCATGGCGCTGAGGACTCCAGGCTTTCTGAGGAGGATGAGGACAAAGCCTGGGTGGCCGGCTCAGAGGAATGCTCCCCACCCAGCGCTCTGTCGCGCCCTCTGGACTGCGGGGTGGAGGCTGAGAACTGGGTCACCGCCGAAGCGTTCACAACTTCAGCATGGGAAGCAGAGCTTGCTGTCGCCTCGGCGAATGTCTTGCTGCTGGTCAAGACCCAGCGTGCAGTGCTCCCTCTCACTCTGCCCAGCGGGACTGACACGGGCTCATTCTGATACAGGAGGCTTCCATTTTCCGTCTGAGGGCTGCTGGCCTGCTGGTGTCCTCCCGAGACTGTAGGGTGTCAGAGAAAAAAGCTGCCGTCACATGCATGGGAAAGAGATCCCTCCCCCACCGAGAGGTGCGTCCTCTCTCAGCAAAGACCCCCTGTGCAAAGGCCTTGCACAGAACGTGTTATATGTGCGACCTGGCATGCGTTTCACACCCTAAATAACCAATTCTAAATGCTGCAGTGTTAAAAAGACACCAGCACGAAGAGTGAACATTGGTGAAGAGAGGAGCTTCCCAGCAGCACGGACAAAGCAGCAGAGTCAGGAATGAGCTTGAGTACGTCATTCTCTCCCCAAAAGTGGTCAAGGGAGGGATGTGTTACGTCTAACAAATATGATACACCAAATATAGGGCTGGGTCAGACCATTTTTTAAAAACAGTTCTGTTATTAACAGGCTGTTCTAATTTTGAAGGACAGCAAACAGGAAATAGACTATAGGGCATACACTAAAACCATGAACTCAAGGAACGTATTTGTATCTGCACATCACAGTTGTAAAGATGATCTGTCGAATCACAAACTAGTTTTACAGGCAGGACAGGTCTCACTCTGGAGATGATGCTGCGGGGACAAGACGTGACCAACAGCGAGGGCTCGGGGGCCGAGGTCTCTGCTCGGCTTTTGTCCCCTGACCCTTGGCCTCCTTCCTCATCTACAAAAAAGGCAGGGGGAACGGTGCCTGTCAGATGGCTTCACAACGCTTTCACAAGAACGAAAGTCAAAATGTGGCAACGTGACATAGTAGACAAAGGAGATGGTGTCATCCAAGGATGCTCATTTTTCTGAGAGGCTGCAAAGGGTCTGGAGGCCATCACTAAGAAAATCCAACACCTTTTAAATACCCATAATAGAGCAAGCAAAATCGAATACTTACCTGGGGAATCATTTTGCCAAAATCCTACCGAGCCCTCGGAAGATGAAAGGCCAAAGGCATTTTCTGCGGACGGCTCAGTGAGTTCCCCACGCCCTGGGTTCCCCATCACCCCGGCGCTTCTTCTCAATCCTGCGTCAGACGGTGAAGAATGGACCGATGCTGAAGTCGCGGTAACTTCGGCATCCTCAGGGAAACTCTCTGTTTCGTTTAGCGGCCCCAGACGGACCGATGAAGACTGCGTCACCCTAGAGTCCTCTTTGGGGCGGGCGGTGGCAGCATGGACTCTCTTTGTCCAATTGACGAAGGGGCTTCGGAGAGCAGTGGAGTCGCTCAGCCCCTGCAGAACTCCAGACGCTAAAACAGAAGAAAATATGCTCCAGACTAACCAGCGGGGCTCAGAAAACCAGAGAAGCGTCTAGATACAAATAATGTCTATTACGTTTTGGCAGGTAAACCTGACCCTGTGGACCTATGTAAACACGTATCTGACGTTCTCATTTACTCTCTCCTCTCCTGCTCTAACTCACAGGGCTGTCCACTCATGGACAAGCGGTGACATCCTTCACCAAGCACAATGAAAAGCTTCCGCTCCAGCTAGAAGAGACAGGAAAGAAAGAGAAAGCCTCTAGACATTATCTGCCTTGGACCTCACAGCGGAAGGTAAACACAGCCTCTACTCTTGAATTCACCTTAGAGCTTACATGGGACAGGCCGTTGTGGTACAGGACAGGTTTTTGTTTGTTTTATGTTAGCAGTTGTAGCCTTTTGTTCAAGTGCCTTTACAGAGGAAAAGCCGTACATAAAAATGAATAAAAGCGGGGCCGTCCCAGGATACCTGGCTCCCGGGTTACCCGCGAGGGGGCCCAGGGCTCTGTACCGTAGAAACAGCACCAGCCCAGAGTGACAGTCCCCAGCCTTGTCACCACCAAGGGTTCTTTGTTACTTCCCACCTCATGGCCACCATAAACCTTCTGTTTGGAAAGACTATTAACGGACATGCATTTACTAAGTAACAGAGCTTCCAATCAGCAGGAGAGAGTGATTGTTAGCCCGCTGATTCGATTTCATTCCAGCCAAACGCAAACAGGCTCCGTTGCTGTACTTGGCCTCTTTGGGCCTCGGAGGCCAGCTCTCAGGTTTACAATCTAGTCCACTGGGCCCCTGGCAGGTGCAGGGCTCCAGGTTGGGAACAGTCTTTCTGATGAAATGGGTGGCAGAGACTGGATTAGTTACCAAGAACCTCTAAGAACGGAATTATACACCATCGTTTAGAAGGCACAACCTGCTGCGGAAAAGGACAGGTGGCTTGCTCACGAAGGGCGCCCCGAGCGCAGGCCTCAGAGCACGCGCTGAAACCCTCATCCATGCAGCAGTGACCTGCAGGGAAGCTCATCGAGTGGGGGAGACATGGCAAGCAAGATCCAAAGGCATGAAAAAAGAGTGTTATTTTTCTTTTTAAGGCAAAAATAATAAAAAAGGACTCTATAGCTTATAACGAAAGGCTTCAAGCTGTTAATGATGACCCAGAAAGAGTAGGAAGTTCTCATTATAAATGGTTCCTTGAATACCTGTCCTATGTACAGTTGTGACCAAAAGCACAAATAAATATTAAATGTAACTAGAAAAAGAGCACAGGAAACACCAAGGTCCCTTTACTTGTGTACAAGCCATAGAACGAACTCTGCCCGAACGCGGCCGGCAGCTCTGGTCACTGGACCTTAGTGAAGACAAAATGAAGAGAGAGGCGATCCATACAACCAGCAGTTAGGAGAAGAGAAAAGATCCAGACACAGAAGTAGAGTCCCAGCTTGCCTCACCTCGCCCCTCCTTAAAAACAAACATGCACTGTGCTGGCCAGTGTGGCTCAGTTGGTCGGAGCATCGTCTCATATACAGAAGATCACAGGTTTGGTTCCCAGGCAGGACACACACCTAGACTGCGGGGCTGGTCCCCTGTCAGGGTGTGTACGGGAGGCAATGGATCGATGTTGCTCTTTCTTTCTCTCTCTCTCTCTCTCCCTCTATTCCTCTCTCTCTAAAATCAATAACTATCTTTAAAAAATAAATAAATGGCATCCATCATTTAAAAAAACAAAACAAAAAACCCAAAACAAAAACACATTAACATAAAAAAAGGAACGCTTACTATAGATACATCCCAAATCCTCGCTCAACCACTCAGCTTCTCAGGCCCAACTTCATTACAGTCACCATCGAACTCACCAAATTACAGCCCCATCGGGCTGCTGCGCGCTCTTTCAAAGCACTTTTATTCCCAGGAAACGGCATTATCGCATCCACCCAATGTACAGTGGCAGTCCTATTAGCCCGAATACCTTCCAGCAAGTCAATGACCACAGAAATACAATGACAAAAGTCACAGATGCCACAATCACCAAGAGAAAGCAGCTGCTCTCCCTGACCCCGAGGGCTCTGTGGAACATTTGCTTCATCAACTCATTATTGTCATTATTAAAAGCTGCCATTTACTGACCGATTACGATGGGCCAGTACTACACATGCACCTTTCTACGTTGTGCCAAGGAAGCACTCTGTGCACACAAGTTCACACGGTCCTCACAGTGCAGCTCGGAAGCAGCGTGAAGACTTCTGTGGAGCCGGTGCCTCTTCACCAAAAGACAAAACGTTTGGTCCAATCAATCTGCAATCAGCACTTACGTCACTGCATGAGCACCTGCTCACTACTGGGGGGGGGGGGACTTTCCTACCACGTTTCTAACGAACAGGCCAGCTGCACTGACTGGTTAGCAGTCGCCCTTCCTTCATTTCTACCCTTAGAGCAGCAATTCGGAAACGGGAAGACCGTCGATGTGCGAGCAGAAACCAGCGAGGCCCCCTGAGTCTACTAGAGAAGGTGGAAACAATGACTGACTACCCCTCGGAACGCGCATGGGCCGGTCTCCAGCCGCAGCACAAGCAGGGGCGCTTTGGGCACACATCCGAACGCTCAGCCTCGGCTCGACCGCTACCCAGAGCCTGCCAGAACTCGAGCTGAAGCCGCTGATGTTTGAGAAAGATATGCTAAATCTACAGTCTTCTGGGTGATCTATGCTCTCTTCGTTTACAAAGTGAAATCACCACAAAGCAATTTACCTGGACCACGTTAGCTCAGCTCCCCACAGAAACTCTTTCATGAGTTGAGATCCAGTATGACACCCTCAGCTCCAATGGAGAATCTATACAAAATATCACCTTTTAAAGAACATTAGCATAATTTGCACAAAACAGCAACTGATGGCATTTTCTATTACAATTCTCCACCTTCCTTATATAAATATTCCTCTTAGAATGTGTTGCCCACAAAACACTTAGGCCCGTGGATGGAACTGTGTGCTTACCTATCAGACCACGATCTCAGGCCCCACCCGGCCTCCCTTTGCGCCCCAGTTGCCAAGAAGCTCAGCACAAAATCCAGGGCCCAACTGTAGCTGCTCTCACACAATCCAACACACACATACCTTTTTCCACCTTCAGAGGAGAACCCTTTCCCTGCCAGTTGCTTTACTGACTTCTTCCCCTTGTGATCACATAATACACGGTCATTACGGAAAGGAGAGAAAGATCCAAAGCAGCAAGAAAAAGATTTCAAATGGCTTCCAATCTCTTTTTTAAATCTGATTCAGCTCGCTGGGCCTACACCTGCTTCCAAACATACACTGGCTGGCACACGATTTCTCTCTGGAAGCGGGAACAGCTGGCTCCCCGAGCCTCAGAGAGGCTGCGCTGCCTGCGTGGCTGTTTCTGTGTGGCCGGGCGAGGAGTGAAAGGAGGCTCAGAGTACAAGGACTGATGTGTTTGGAGCGACAGATGCTGGAGCTGGGAAGAATCTTTAGGATCATCTGATCTGATTCTTTCAGGTTTCAAATGAGTAGCCCCATGCTCCCTGGGCCCGGCTCCTGGCTGGCCACCCCGGTGGTCACCCGGCGGGTAGCACTGCTCATCTGCCAGTCTAAGAGCCAGGGTCCTCCCTGAGTCACATCTATTAGTGTGTGGAATGGCCAAGTGCCGAAGGACACAGGCCACCACCACGCTTCCTCTGCACTCTGTTCCACAGATGGGCCAGCTGGGTGGGCGACTCCGGTCTGCCTCCGACAAGCTCTGCCAGCCGAGAGCTCCTGGATCCCATGGCCGGAAGGAGACAGTAAAATCTCAAGATGAAGATTTAATGGGAGGAAGCAAGTACACCAGGACTCTGGCTAGGAGGTGAGGAGGTGCTAGCCCAGCCTCAAAAATGAAGCAGAACTTGGTTTTCCCATTGGCTTCAGGTCCTTGTGTCTGTCCCCTCGGCACCCCCACAGGGAGGCTGGAGGCTGGGTCCAGACTTCCTGGATGCTTGGCTATCCCCTCCTTTAATAGCAGCCAATGCCCTCTTCAGCATCCATGAAGGAGGTGGGACTCCACCTAGCACAGAACACCCAGTTTGCCGAGAAGTAAGAGAAGTGTGCTCAGTGAAAGACTCAAGAATTGGAAAGACAGGGCACTATTCTTTAAAGTTAAAAGTATAGGGTTCTGCTCTGACTGGTGCGGCTCAGCTGGTTGGGCATCATCCTGCAAAGTGAAAGGTCGCCGGTTTGAATCCCAGTCAGGGCATGTGCCTGGGTTGCGGGGGAGCGTGTATGGGGAGCAACCGATCGATGTTTCTCTCCCTCTCTTTCTTCCACCCTTCCCCTCTCTTTCAAAATAAATAAGTAAGAGCTTTTCTACAAAGTATAAGGTTCTGAAATGATAAATGCTCAAAGAATTTCAGGACCAATTATTTTTTTTAATGTTGAAAATACAGAGGACTACAGAGTCAAGTGCAGTAAAGTTAGAAACATAGGCTGATTTTCAAATATACCACAGTAGTGGGTGGAATTTAAATCATAAATATTGAATGACCCTGACCAGAACCAAACTATAGCTTAGAAAATGCTTCCTTTCCACCATTTAGCAAAGCTGGCGGTAAATCACTGAACCACAGAACTTTGAAGCTCGAAAGGATTGTAGCTCTTATCTGATCTAACCAATGTTTAAGAATAATCTTGAAAAGCAATCTCCGAAAAACACGAATCATAAATTATGTACACACTCAGCCGGCAGGAAACGGCACACAGAACACATGGAAGAGGAAGTGGTAGCTTTAAACAGGCACCACAGAGAGGACCTCTGGATTCAGTTTCTGCGTTGATGACAGAAACACAAACCCCTAATTCTGCAAAGTACTTCTAAAAACCCCTGACCTTCAAAAATTTTGAAGTGGCAATTTCTAGGGCAACCTAACTTCTGTCTCCCAAGAGTACTTCTAACCCTCTCTGTCCTGCTCCCTCTGGCATGGGGACGAAAACACATGTGACGTTCACTGACTGGAAATAAAACCTCAGAGAAGAGAAGAAGTAGGCAGAGTTTCCAGCATTCTCTCTGGCCCACGGATGAGTGAGCCCTGCGATATGTGGGAACGTGCTACCCCCATTACTAATCAAATGTACCTCGTTCCAGGGCTAACGTCAGAGAAGTAACGGACACAGCGTACGCCCTCAAAAGTGTTACAGTCGACCTGGGCAGACAGGCATTAGGTAACCCAGTGTGATAAGGTGTGTGACACCGAGGATCAGAGGGCTGAAGAAAGGCTTCGCCGAGATGGAAGCAAGTACCTGAGCGAGACTTAGCGGATAGCTAGGAACTGGAATGACCAAGAGGCGAATACTCCACTTCTGTAGCCTTGCAAACACCTGCATTAGATGAATTTTTTAAAAAATGATGCCTAGAAAGATGCTTATGTTATCTTTGCCATTAAAAGGAACTTTTGCAATAGTGCAGACATGCAAACCTAGCTCCTAATGAAATGATACAGTGCTCACCATTTCATCCCCTAGCATGCGGTTTCTTGTGCAAGAATCCACACCAACAACACTTAGTCTCTGCTGTGTGCGTGTGTGTGTGTGTGTGTGTGTGTGTGTGTACGTGGGGGCAAAAGCAGGGGCTGGAGGACAGAAAGCTCTAGAGCAGTCACCAGACCAGCGATTGTTTTCCTCTTTATACAGTTAAAGAAAACATATTTAAAATTTTTTTTTTAAGATTTTATTTACTTTTAGACAGAGGGGAAAGGAGGGAACTAGACAGGGAGGGAAACATCAGTGTGTGGTTGCCTCTCATGCGCCCCCTACTGGAGACCTGGTGCACAAACCAGGCCTGTGCCCTGACTGGGAATCAAGCCGGTGACCCTTTGTTTCATGGGCCGGCACTCAGTCCACTGAGCCACACCAGCCAGGGCTAAAAAAAAAAATTACTAGAGAGAGTGGGAAGAGAAACATTGATTGGTCGCCTTCTGTACACTACCCAACTGGGGATTGAACCCACAACCTAGGTATGAGCCCTAACTGGGAATTGAACCTGCGACCTTTTGGTGTATGGGACAACGCTCCAACCAACTGAGGCACCTGGCCAGGGCAAAGAAAACATAGTTTAAAGATGAACTTCAACACTGAGATAAATTGTATGGGTTGTACTTTCACCCCAAACACTTTGCATTTGTGCTTAATGTCTTTTCCCCTCGTCCATGTGACAAGCGTGCCTACCTCCACATGTCTACTTACTTCTACTCCGAATGACTCAGAGGGTTAAGCGGGGCCAGGGGCACTCACTTGCAGAATGATCTGAGGGAGAGGAGTTAGCCGGTGTCCCGGGGAAATGCAGCCTGGAGAGCTCCGGTGCTGAGGAGCTTCTCTTCCTGGAGCGCGTGGTCTCTTCTCCCATCTCCCAAGGAGGAAAAGGGGACCGGCTCAAAACCGAAGTGGCCACTTGGGTATCCACAGTCACTTCTTCGGGGGACCCCTGCCCCCTGGTCGGGGATCCCCAGGATGTCCTGCTCTGTGTGTGAGAAGAGGCACTTCTTCCCTGTGACCTTGTACTGCTGGACGGCAGGGGGAGCCTTCCCAAGGCTGAAAGCAGACAGCAACAAGTAAAGTTCCACCAGGAGACCTCCAAATGTCCGAGTCATCTTTAAGTGGGCTCAGCGCTGACCTCTACAACATACCCAGACACGAGAGGACGTCGGGGGCAATTACTTGTTCTATGAAAAGCTAAGCCCTGAGTGAGAGGCCACAAACTAAGGCGAAGACCGGCTTAGACCTCACCAAGACTCTGCATCCTGCGGTGAAAGTATCAGAGAACGGGCACAATGAAGCCAAGGGTCGGACGATGCGGAATCAGAGGCTGGTTTCTGATCCGCCTGACTCACCGTTCACCTTCCACAAAGTTGGTTTAAGAATTTACTTCAATCCAGCATAAACAAAACTTCCAATACCCGGAAGGCCGGCAAACCCAGGCAGCCCTCTGCGCAGAGGTTCTAAGCTCTGACTCCATTATTCGGGAATGAAACACAAAATACTCTCATACGTGCTCTTTACAGAATTGAGCGCTCCGACCAGACCTCCTGTTGCAAGGGTGTAAAACTGGGGGGCATCTTTGATGGCTTCGTTTACCCTTAGGCCATGACCAAGTCCTACCGATTTTCCTTTGTGAAGAGTCTCTATCAATCCCTTCCTCTCCATCCTCGAGGCCACCAGGCCACATTTTAGCACCCAGTGTCTGGATTTCTATGTCTGTCTGGGGGGTCTCCTGAATCCAAGTTCCCTTCAACCTGCCTCTCTCCACAGACATCTTATACCTGTCTGCCAGGTGAATCCTCCCCAAGTTCACTTTAATCATGTCACTGCCTGGTTCAAAAACCTTCACTGACTCTTGCCACTCTGCCAAATCTAAACTGCCAGGCTTTTAAGGTCCTCCACGATTGTCCCTAACCCCACCCACACAGCCCTCCTACCCACTGCTCCTCGCCCCTGGGTGTGATTTATACCCTCCCCCAAGGGAGGCTGCTGGCCTTGCTGCCCCACAGAGTCCACGCTTCTCTCCTGGACTCATGAAGTCCAGGCACCCACTCCTCCGCTGCCCTTCCACCTCGCTCAGACACACAGACTCAGGCTCAAATCCCAGCTCTGAAACCTATTAGCTGTGGGTTGACTTCCCTGAACTTCAGTTTCCAAATCCCTACGGTGAGAATAATGGGACTTCATGGGCTTACTGTGAGAACTGAGAGACTAGTCATGCTGGTGTGTAGTAGGGACCTAATCAGCGTTGGTTTTCCGTCTTCCCTTCCTCAATCAAATCTTGTTCATCCAGCCCCAGCCCCATCTTGAAGTCCTTTGCTAAAGACGGCAAAGGACCAGCTGTGCACTGAAGCCAGAATATCGTCTGAGCCACATCAACACAAACACACAGCCACACATCCCACTATACCTGGTACCTCTGACGTTTGCGGTGTGTGTCAGGTTCGCTGGATGCAGTTTAGATTCAGACTGGCCACGAAATACAGATTCTATGGGATTGGACAGGCACCTCAGCAAATCTGCAGCCTCGTCTGGTTTACACTTAGAACTCCGTTAACTGCAGATTGCCTGATCCGCAGCCCAGGCCCCTGAGATGGTGCCGAGGCTCTGGAGGGGGAGGGAGACTGGCAGCAGCTGAGTCTCCCAGCACTGGACACACATAAATGGAATGAGCGCCATCAGCGCTAACTCACCTGAGGTGCTGCTCTGGGAAGTCAGAGCTGTTGCTATGTCAGACCCAACGGGGAGAGTGGAGACATCCGCTGTCAAGGAGCTGTTTCTTTCTCCAGCACCTGCTGTTCCAGTTTGAGGAGTCAAGTTTTCTGCAGCATCTGAAGGAGCGTGGTTCTTGCCAGGGGTCTGAACCATCCCGTGGCCTCTGGGGGCCACTGCGGAGAAGTCCACTTGATTCCGATCAAAGGGGATGTTTTCCACCTGGGGCTCAGCGCTGCTCTCTGGCCAGTGGTTCCTCACAGCAGCTGAAACAATCAGAAAACAGGTGAGTGAGAACACGCTGACTTCTGAAAGGAGAAGTAACCCTTCAGGAACACCACCATGAGCAGCTTCGTGAGAAGTGGATTCAAGTAGAATGATTTCACCTTTCTTTTTACCCCCACAGTGATTATTCTTACAATCAATCCAGTGGAAGAAATTATACAGCAACAATGGTAGATAGGATTGCATTTCACCATAAGTGGAATAAATGATGAAAATTGATAGAGCTCAACATGGGACTCTGGGAAGAAGACTTGAACCTCTGGCACCTGGGCAGGCTCAGAGCGGGGGGCGGGGCATGGGGAACGGAGGCCACGTGTCAGTGGAGAGAAGGAAGCTCTTCGTCAGCACCGAGGCTGTGAGCTGTGTCTTCTCTGTCGAGGTGGGGAAAAGCTGGCAGCTCTTAACCCTGACACTTACTCTTGTAGGCAGGGGGTGGGCCGGGAACAATTCTGGGAAAGTATGTGAAGGATTTGGCAATATTACCAAAATCTTATTAATGTAAATAGGTTTGGGGCAGTAACTTCATAGGAAGAGAGAGAGAGAGAGAGACGGAGAAGGGGAGAAAAGAGAGGGAGGGAAAAATGAAAGGAAGAAAAGATGGACCTAAAACTCCCACAGCCGCTCAATTAAACCAGTAGCAGTACATCCATATGAAAGGGTACTATCACGTTAAAATTATGTTATAAAAGAAAACAAAGACAGTCTACAGGTACCATTGAGTTAAAACAACAGGCTTCCAAATGGAATTTAGAGTATGATCTCATTTTGTTAAAAGCAGCGGCAAATCAATCACGTGTGTACATGCCAAACACTGGTGTGAGCACTGAACACGCACTCGTTCATTTCGTCCCTGCACCTGTTGGAGGTAGGCACCCTCATTCCCCCCACTTTGCCTGGAATGCAGCAGAGGCCCAGGGCGGTGACATTCCTTGCCCACACCGCCACGCAGCACCCCGCTCAAAGCCCAAGCCCCTGAGCCCTCAGCTGTGCTCAACGGGAAGCTGAAGTGCCGAAGAGGAGTGTTAGAGCAGAGCCTCCCGTTCGCCCTTATTTCCAGTTCAGAGGTGCTGTGAAGTGGTGCTTATGAGTGTGAACTGTTCCTTGAAGTTTATGAATTAGGAGTGCATTGATATTCGGAAAAATGTTAAGTGATCATTTACTTCCATAGTGCCCAAGATGATCCCAAAGCGGGCATTAGTTTAGAAACATTGTAAGGATGAAGTTAAAGTTGAGGGTAAAGCTGGGCACAGAGGAAATCACCTCGCAGTATCAAGATCATTTGTAAAGGCAGGGAGTTCCGAGTTAGGGCAAGTGGGTGAGACGCCCAAACCCAACCCGATAAGGCATGTCATGTACGTAACTTGAAGTTTTCTACTAGCTGCATTTTAAAAGATAAAAATGACAGGTGGAATTAATTTTAATACATATTTTATTTCATCTGACATATCCAAAATTGTGCCCTGGCCAGGTGGCTCAGGTGGTTGGAGCATCGTCTCGTATGCCAAAAAGGTAGCAGATTTGATTCCTGGTCAAGGCACACACCCTGGTTGCGGGTTTGATCCGAGGTTGGGCACGTATGGGAGGCAAACAATTGCTGTTTCTCACATTGAAGTTTCTCTCTCTTTCTCTCTTAATCAATAAACATATCTTAAGGTAAGGATTTAAAAAAATAATACCATTGCAATATTTAATTGATATAAAAAATTATTGAAGCGTTTTGCATTTTTTGTCTTGAACCTTCGAAACCCAGTGACTATTGTACTGGCCTTGCTTTAAGAGCTCAACAGGTACATGTGGCTGCCATATTGGACACTGCGGTTCTAGATCAATCATTCTCAACACTTTCCCACTCTGGACCACTCCTAGCAGCACCAGTGGGGTTGGAAGGGTGGTGATTATAAAAACTTCCATAAGAGATTCTAACAAACTTTCCTAAGGGAATCATTTCCTCCTTCAATCCCTTGAGATTACTGTTTTCACGCTTCCTCTTCTGTTTCCTGTCAGTGATAATTAACAGAAGCTTCCTGAAGGGGGAGGGATGTTGTCCAGGCATTTGGGCTCATCTGGGGCCCAGCCCCAGACAGGCAAGGCACAAAGTTACCCAGAAATAGGATGTGGAGGGATGTTTCCAGGAGCAGCTGCAGTCACTAAATTGAACCTGAGACTCCGGGGTTGTGAATAGGAGTGACCCATAGGACATGTTCCCTTTGTTCTTCCTATCTGAGCTGCCCAGGCAAGCTGGCCTCCCAAAGAAGGCGAAAGGGTCTGAGGATGCTTTCTCTATCCTCTTGGTACAATGAGAGAAATTATTCTCAAAAGAAGCCAGAAAAACGTGATGGCAGGGAGACAGAAGGACTGAAACCCCATGCCCCAAAGCTGGCAAGCCATGAGCAAAGATAAGGAAATGAGTTTAGCTCTATTATACCCTGAGATGAATGTGAGACTCATGTAGCTGGGCCTCTGAGGGAGCAGTCATGCATCCTTCTTTAGGGATAAGGAGCGGCAGTCCTCGACCCTGGTCAAGGTAAGGAATTACACTGCAGGCTCCAAAAGGGAAAGAATGGCCAGGAACCGCGTGTGGCTAGCACCGAACACACTCTCTCCCTGGAGGGCTGACAAAAGATGCACAGAGAAAAAATGCACACTGTCAACAAAACTAAAAGGGCTGTATCCCAAATAACCTTGCCACTAAAAAAATGCTGAATACAATATTTTTCAAAAAGATTTCGACATGTATTGCTGAGTCGACAAGTAAGTAAAGAATCAAATCTCCTGAGGCCAAAAATGAAGCAAGAGCTAGAACTCAGGGGGGGTGAGCTAACTCTGAAGCTAGTAGCTTCCCTGAGGCACCTGCTCAACATTTGTGACCTTGAAATTCTGTCCTGACAGCGACGAGGATGCAAGACACAGGAGACAAAGCTCTCAGGAGGGAGGCTGAGAGGAAGCTCCTGCGCAGTAAGCTCCTGGGACCAGGCCTACACCTTAGGTGTCAGGCGAATAGGCACCAACGTGCCCTGCAGAAGGAAACAGCAAGGCCCCCCAATCTTGACTTTAGGTGAAAGAAAGAAATCTCACCCAAGAATCTGTAACCATAACGCCGGCCCTCACGTGCATACACAGCACACACTCACAATACCTGTGCTGCCTACACCGCAATCCAAGCCTGTGCTTAAAAGTGGTCTTTAGCCTTGTGACTTTGCCAAGAACCATTTAATTCTGTTCTTCAAAAGGGTGAATCTCCTGGGATTTAAATCCCATCTCAAACGCGCACACACACAAACACACAGAGGTCCTGTTAATGGAGGGAACAGTGGCCCCGATACATAGCGCCTTCAGGTACTGGGCAGAAATAAGAGATCACGGTCAAAAAAAAAATCACAAAACGTGCGAGGAAAAAAAGCACCCATGGAAGAAGTCAGCAAACTGGATAAGCAAAGACTTCAAACGCTAGAATTATCAGACAAAAAGTATAAGTGCGTAAAACTACATGAAATATGGAATATGGAATGAAAAATGAGAGAGAAAAGACTATAAATCATGTCCAAAGACATATTTAAAAAATGGAAATGGAAATTCTAGAAATGAAAAGCATAATAACTGAAATGAGGAAACTCGATAGCTGTAAAGAGAGTTAAGAATTACCAGACAGACAACAAGAGAATGCCCAGACTACACAAGAAGACAGTACCTGAAAGAGGTGAAGCTTCAAGGAAGACAGAGTGAGAAAGTCCAGCATATACCTACTTGGGGTTCTAGGACAACAGAGCTAAAGGGGAAAAAACAATATTAAACGGGTAATAGGTGAGGCTTTTACAGAACAAATAAAAAGTATGAATCCTCAGAGTAAAGATGCCCAACAAATCCTAGGAAGCTAAATTAAAAGGAAATCCACACCCGTTATACAAAACTGCAGAAAACCACAGAAAAACAACCAGGTCTTAGAACGGACCAGAGGAAAATAAACGACAAGTCACCTGCAGAAGGTGACAGTCTGACTGCTCACTTCTCAACAGCAGCCATGGACGCCAAAAGACAGCGAAGAAATATTTTCAGTGTGCCGAGAGAAATGAAACGCGAGTTGAATACTCCGCAAAGCTATCTTTGAAAAACATCTTGAGACTGTGTTTCAAAATAGAAACAATCCAGTCAAATTTGAGCTCATCAACCATGTCCAAGAACGAAAATTGTGGAGAATTTATTTCGAGCCAAAGAAAAACAATCGTAGACGAAAGCCATAAGATGCAAGAAGAAATGATGAGCGAAGAAAATAGTAAACATGTGCATAAATCTAAAGAAATACTGGGTTTATAAATGAATTCCTCATTTGTGGAATTAATGCAACAAGACAGAGCAAATCCTGGGGAACAAGAGCTCGTAAATTGGGAGGGGACGCTCAGAGGCACATTGTAGGAGAGAGGTGGCTTTAAGTTGTGTCAATGATGCATTATGAAGTCCCTCAACCCAACCCTAAGGAGCAGAAATAGAGCCTCCCACTTCTAAATGGTATAGCTGGAAATGATATAAAATTTCCATTGAGAGAAATCAATGAATATTGCCTAAAACCAAAACAAAAATTATCAATAAATAGCAACCGAAGCATGACATTTAGAGATATGGACATAATTACTCCAAGAATGAGTTAAAAGGGTTGAAAGTGGCTGATTCTGGGAAGCAGAAAACGATGACCGTAGGAGTGGTCAGGGTTTTCAAAACAACTTCAGAAACAAGCAAACCGGGACCCACGTCTGCAGCGCACGATAGAAGTTGAGCGTTCTTCACGCGTGAAGAGCTTTCCACGTTCTCACAGTGCACTTGTCGGAAAGAACTCGAAGGTATGATGCACAAAAGAAAACCAGTGGAGAATAAATATATGAAAGTATTCTCGGAAAAAGATAAAATACAAATACAAACTAGAAAAGATCTTTTTAAATTTTTATATATTTGCTTTGCCTATCACATTGGCAAAGATTTAAAAATTATCATCTAGTGTCATTGCATGTATAGAAAATGGACATTGCTACCACCGGTACCGCTTAGGAGTATGCGGTTATCCGACCACTGTGCTGCTACCTCTGAAACTAATAAAAAATAATACTGAATGTAACCCTTAACTGAAAAATAGATTTTTTAAAAAATAAAAAGAAGGAAGTGGATACATGCACACCGCATTAGTAGCAGGGCACATTCCTGAGAAACTTCACGATCCGATGCAAAAGCTTTAAAACTGGGCCTATATTTTGAACCAGGAATTCCATTTCTGAAAATTAATTCCAAGGAAACTATTAAGGAAGTACACAAAGTTTCAGGCATAAGGAAGTTTATCATAGCATTGTCTATAACAATGAAAATTGGAAATAACCTAGATTTCTGCGATAGGGGGTTGGTTAACTTAATTATGAGACAACAAAGTTTTAAAGAACTGACTAAAACATATTATTAATAGTTTTATGTATTATGCTCACCCTCTACTGCTAAGTAAAAATATAAATCACAAAATGATTTGGACCATATGATCGCGCGCGTTAGTAAAAATATATCTGTTAAAAAAAAGTATCTCCTAAGAAAAAGATCAGAAAGGGTTGGTATCTGGGCACCTCCAGGTCCGGGAGCCTCCTTGCAATGGGCTCTCTTTGGGGCCCAGACCTGCCCCTGAAGCAGGTGAAGCCGCTGGACTGAAAGATGGAGTTGGTTCACACAACCTGCCAACAAGACAGTGCATGGGTTTGGGCTCCGGGGCCGTGTCTGAAACGTGAGCACGTGAGGGGCCTCTGATTGCTCAGCTGAAGGGCTGACGAGTTTACTTATGTTGGGCCACTCGGCCTCTGCATGCTCCACCACTGTCAGCCCCGGCCGTGGCCTTGGCTGGTGGCCCCATCCAGGAGAAGCGCCAGTGACCACCTCTCCAGAGCAGAGATGAGACACAGCCCTGGTCAGCGCTGACACCGCAGAGCCCTGATGATTTGTGGTGCCACCTCCCCCAGCTCCCGCCTAGTCACGGGTGCCACAGCTGCCACGCTGGTGAGAAACTCTCACTGTTTCGTCCTTTTCTATCTAAAAATCTTTCTCTTTTCCCCCCAGGAACACAGGAGGCAACACAAAAAGCTGCCTGCTTTACCCATGCCTGTTCATCCATGCCCCCTGTGCAAACGCCCTCTCATCTAGAAGGAAAAGAGCCTGCTTCTGGCCCCATGCCTGCGTCTAGAAATTCATTTCTGCGTAAGACGGGCAGTGGTAAACACGGGCTGTGGTTAAGATCGGGCTGTCTGGGTGACTACTGGGTACCCTGTGTAAGAGGCAGAGCCAGACGAGACACATAGTTTCAACGTGCTTTGGCTTCTTCACCTGTAAACGGGGCGAGTAAGAGTCCCCGCCTCACTGGGCTGTAGCAGCACACACACGAGTGAGAGCTCTGAGTGGTTTCTCGGGCACACGGTGAGTGCCGCACACACTGAGGCTGCTCAGTGGGCTGAGGTCTACCTACTTTAACAACAGATGTGGGGTGGCTTTGGCAGCCACCGCTAACCAGTCATGGCCCCGTCCCCCAGTCCTTCTCCAGGCAGCAGATCGAGCTGGTATCAGAGGTGGACACCCCTGCACCACGCAGGCCCAGGCCCACCTGGAAGTGAGGAGTGCCTTCTGATGGAAGGACAGGCTGGCGGAGCAGCTGCTGGGGCAGCTTGTGCCCCGCTCTAGCTCTGCTCCATGACACCCTCCTGGCAGATGCAGGGGGGACTTGGGGCACAGGGTGACAACCCCTGGCGTGACAAGCCCCTGATGTCACTGGCCTGGAGTTCCAAAAGAGCAGTGTCCTGCTGCGCCCTGTTTAACTCTGGACACCCATCTACCTCTCGTACTGCCCTTGAACTATGCCTCAGACAAGAGATTAACAAAGCAGGCAGGCTGGGGGATGCGGCACCAGCCCCTCCCTCGGCCACTCAAGGTCTCAACTGACGGTGAACGTCCAAGTGCTTTGCACCATTCCATGTTGTATCTCAGGAGGACAAAGGGTCAAATGCTAAAATATTTATTGAAATCAAAGGACAAACCCTTCAGAAGCCCTGAGTTGCTTCGGGCCTGTGTGCCTGAGTTTTGTTTGCAGTGTGGCTCCCTGCTGGGCACAGGGGTAAGCCCCAGGCGGGATAATTCAGGTAAAGTGGACGTGGCAGGACAGGGACCTGCCACGTGTAGGGAGAGGGCCCAGGGAGCCTGCTCTTATTCTGGTGAGGAGGAGAGACGGCCCCGGAAAAGTGGAAAGGGTGGCCTCGGGCTGCAGAGCCTGGGCCAGATGGGGAGTGAGAAGAGGAGGTTGTGCCCCTGCAGGTGCTCAGGGGCAGACGCTGCGGCAGGAGGGGCACCTGCTGGCACTCCTCACCTCACCCAACCCTCTCCCTGATGGTGCGAGACAATGCTAAACTCCCCTCGGATCCTGTGGCAACTGAGCAACACGACCAGCCTCCATTGGAGGTTAGCGGTCCCAATTTCCCAGGTATCTTCTGAGCTGGAAACACCGCCCTTCCCTCTGCACTCAGCCCCGTGTCAGGCCATCACTTCCCCTTGTACCAGGAGTGCAGGTGAATCTAACAAGACAGTTCTACTGCTTTGCCTGCTTCCCCACCCCCAAAGTTGACACCTTCCACTTCTGTAGGGTCTTCAATGCTCCAAACCATCTGTGTGTGAGCCAGTGTCGTCAGGGACACCAGCACCGCCCAGGAGTAGCATTTCCTAATTAGCAGCTGCTACAGAGTCAACTCCTCGTCCCCCTGGCACCCTGAGAATCGGGGTCTTTCAACTTGCACTGTTTCTGAGCAGTGAAGTGAGTGTGGACGGGGGGGGGGGGCACAATGATTAAGTGATCATTCAAGGTCGCACACTCAACAGCAGAAGAGACACAACCTGAACCCAGGTGTCACGCTATCACTCCCCTGCTTACTGTAAGGTGCTAGCCCTCGGCGGTCATGGCCAAGCAGTCCCATCAGCCTTCAACGTCAGCCTTACACCCGACGGCACTGACTTGTTTCTCCCTCGGAAGGAGATGGCGAGCATCACATGGGCTTTGGAATCAGGCAGACTCGCTGGACAACAGGTGCACGGCATTGGTTGGAACACTGCACGGGAGCACTTTTAAATCGGCTTCAACGTCAGAGGGGAATTCATGGGTAGCAAGAAAAAATAAAGAGTAGAGGCAGAACGAAGAACAAGTTTGAGGGACGAGATTTTGAAATGTGACGCTAGGCGGAGGTTGAACTCCCAGGTGGAAACGTCTGACAGGCAGTTAAAGATCGGCGACTGTGATCAGAAGGGAACACAGGGAGAGGGCATAGGAAGGGAGGAGCAAGGGTCAAGGACTTAAGTAAGGAAACTTGAATCTGGAGGGAAGAGAAGCACCAGTGAAAGGGACCCAGGTGACGAGGGAAGGACTGGACAGAGTTAAAAGTAGGGGCCAGGAAGGTGGTAGGTGCTGGGCTGCAGCAGAGAGGGGCCGCAGACACCAGGCCTGCAGGAAGGGATTGGTCAACCAAAGCCCCAGGACTCTCCAGAGTGAGCCTTGGTAGGTGGACAATGAAGGATGAAATCGGGCTGCTCGGGAACAGGCTCGTGAGCAAGAGACCCTGGGACAGTGAGGCACTGGCTGCGGCGGTGGACCTCCCCATCCCTGCGTCCACCTTGCGCCTCCCGGGGGTCTCCGCTTGCTCTCCAGAGAGCTGCTCTTGGTGCCACCATGGACCTCACGTCCATGGTGGCAGGCTTCTTTGCAATTTTTAAAGATTTTCTTAAGACTCAATTGCTCACATAGGGAGGGGAGAAGAGAGACTTTTTAGAAAAGAGAGATCATGAGTCCCCTCTCCTGTCAATTCCCCTCTGGGAATGGGGGTGGCTGAAAATCACACGAGGGGTAAGGCGTTCTCCACAGGAACTTCGCAAGGATGAGACCATGATCTCTTTCTCAGAGATCAGATAAAGAAATCCCACTTTTACAATCAGAAAAGCACTTTTTATGGAATAACTTCAGGGCCCTAAATTAACCCGTTAGATCCTGACATTCTGAGCGGCGGGCAGGACAGGCATTCTTATCCCATGTCACAGAAGAGAAGGCTGGGGCTCAGTACTAAGGTCACCTTCCCAGGGGTAACCCAGAAAATAGGTGGCAGAGTACAGAAAGTGCCAGCTTTTCGTTCTGCTGTCTCTCCTGATTAACTGCCCGTATGCAAACCAATGAGGACCGAGAAGAAGCTCAGCCAGCTCTTCCCGAATTAATGCACGGCGGCAGCCTGCTTCACTAGCCAGCACCCACCAGCTCTGTATCATTCGTTCTGGCCCAAGTTGGGAAACTGGCTGGGTTGTCTTTGCTGTCCCCATCCCTCTCTGAAGGTGACCTCACCATTAGGGACCATAGCCACTAAGTGGTCTGACCTTCAGATGACAGGACTGGGCTCCTAGAGAGACAGTAACAGTTCCAAATCCACAATATAGCCATGGAGTGGCATTTATAAATTTTTAAAAAAACTTTATTTTCATACTCCTGAGGATGGCTACTATTTTAAAAAAGGAAACTTAAGTGTTGGCAAGGATGTGGAGAAATCGGAAACGTCTTGCGTCACTAGTGGAACGTAAGATGGTGCAGCCACTGCAGCCAACAGTCTGGTGGCTCCTCAAAGACCACAACACAGAACCGCCACGTGGCCGACCCCCCACAGGCCTGTACACAAAGAACTGAAAGCAGGAAGCCAAGCAGGCACAGGGGCACCCGTGTTCCCCGAGGCGTTATCTATAACAGCCACAAGGTGGAAGCAACCCAAGTGCCCAGTGGAGAGACGGATAAACAAAACGGACTCACATGCAATAGAATATTATTCAGCCTTAAAAAGGGAAGAAGTTCTGACACCCGCTACACTACCGGGGAACCTTGAAAACGTAAGTGAAGGAACCCGGGCAAAACAGGCCAAATGCTGTATGATCCTCCTCATGTAAAGTGCCTAGCACAGGCAGAGTCAAAAAGACAGAAAGCCGAACAGAGGTTAGCAAGGGCTGGGGGCGGGAGGAACGGGGAGTCACTACTTAACAAGTTTCTATTTGGGGTCATGGAAAGTTCTGGAAATGGATGGTGATGACACTTGCACAACATTGGGAATGTGCTCAATGCCAATGATTTGTACACTTAAAAATGGCTAAAATGGTAAATTTTATGTCATATATATATGTGTGCATGTGTGCGTGTGTGTGTATATATATTTACTGAGCATCAACCACACACAAGACAAGGCAGCGTCTGCCTGAAGGAACACAGCACTTCCAAGAGAGCTGAAGCTGTCGACAAAGCCCCACAATGCCTTGGGGAGCAGGAACTGGCCCAGCACCACATGGGGGGCCCTGGAGCCTGGAAGGCGCAGGGCTGCGGCCTGAAGGCCCCCCTCCCTCCCGGGCTGCCGCCTTCTCTTCCAGACCACGGCCCTCCCACCAGAGGGCCCTCGTGGCAGCCTCGCTGCCTTTGTCCCAGGACCCCTGTAAAGGAGGGGGCTTCGGGCCAGATGGCCGGCGGCGGGGTATTTTGGGGCACACAGGAACCTGGGGGTCGTGGAGGCAGGTGGCTGCGATCTCACCAGAAAGGCAGCCTCCTACTCAGCCGGTCGGCTCTTGGCTGTGTGTTGAAACGCTGCTGCGGATGTAATGATTCTGGGCGGAGGACGTTTGGGAGCCAAGTGAGTTTGTGTGAACAAAAGGCTCAGCCCTTGATCTGAACTGTCCAGGGCTCCCGGGGAGTTTTGTTTCCTTCCTTGTTCTTGCCCAGAAAGGAGAGGCCCTAAGAAAAACCGTACACATGGAGAAATGTTTGGACTTGAGATCTGATGGTCTGATTTTTTTAAAAAAGATTTCCCTGAAACAGCCTCTAGTAATGAAAAGTATAAAGTTTACAAGGCACATTATCTCCCCTCCCTGTGAGACAGTCAGCTTTTGTCCGGCTGATCATCCTCGGGGGAGAAAAGCAGGCCTGCGGGACCGACCTGTGACCCAGGGATTGGCTGACCTGAGTCTGGGGTCAAGCCTCCAGAAAGGGAATCACCCCTGACGTGGCCTGGGGCGGAGGAGGGAGGCTGCCTACCCAGGCAGGAGTGAAAGATGAACCTTGACGTGACCTCAAGTTCTTTGCTTTAGAAGTGATTCTATGGGTTTAAAAACAAACAAACAAGTAAACTTGAGACAAAGCCCCAGGGTCCAAGGTCAGAAGATTCCTCTTCAATTAACCTTGTGCCTGGGGGGTGTCTACATTGTGCCTCGTTTTCTTTGCCCCTCTCAGCCTCTGAGGAAGAAAAAAAAAAAAAAGAAACACCCAGCAGGGGAGCTGAACAGGAGACTCTTTTGGCAACTCCCTGTAGTGCCGGGAGGTGGAGGTGGGGCAGCCAGGGCAGGGTGCAAGCAGGCCTCCCTGTCGTCACCCTAACATTCGCTCACACCCAGAGAGGAAGCCTGGTGGCAGGGCTCCACCTAAGGAGGCCTGCCAGGTTAGTGAAACAATAAAAAGGCAAGGAAAAACATCCTGGTTCCGAGGAGGAAGGGGGGAGGAGGGGGCAGGAAGAGGGGCCTGCTACTAGGGTGGAGGGGCGAGTTTAATGAGATGTGGCGCGGGTTTCACACCGTCACTCGGCACTGGCAGCTGACTTTTGTAAGTTCTACCGTTAATTTATCCTACAGGCCTGTGTGAAGTGGCCCAGGACTCTAAGGAAATTGTAGAAACATCATCTGTCTAGTAAGTTTACCATGTCAGAAAATGTACCCGGTGGAATGGTGTGGTGCAGAGGGGCCGGGGCCTGGACTGGAGGCGGGCAGGGAACACGGTCACTGCCTCTCACAGAGTGGACCCTCACTGTGTGCCCGCCAGGACCCTCCAGGCTCGAAGGAGTAACAGCTACTTAAAGAAATCAAACAGACTTTTAAAATTAAGACCAGGACACCTGACAGTCAATTCACATATAACCAATATTTTAAAAGTCAGTCGTATACCATAGCCAGTTAAGAAAAAGAAATAGAACAGAGGCAGGAAAAAAGGAAGGGGTGAAAAGAGAAATAAAGCCAAAGAGAGGAACGTACAGAAGGAGGGGAAACTAAGCTGGGGGGTGGTGGTGAGAAAACAGAGACCCCTGCCAGAGCAGGGGAACTATTCAATTTTGATTGTAGCGGCCATGCACGTGGCATGGCCCCTGTGGGCACCGCGCTGAGCGCTTCCTGCAGCCTGTCCCCGTTAAGCCCCCTACAGCCCCGGGAGGTCAGTGACATCTTTAGCCCGGCTTGTCCGAGGTGCAGCGAGAGGAAGTAAATCACCCGGTTACATAGTCCACGGCAGAACAGGACACCAACCCAGCTCTGTCTGATTCCAAAAAAAGTCCAATTAAAAAAAAAAAAAAAAACAGAAAGAGTAAAGGATAAGAAAGGAAAGAGCAAATTGAGGGCTGAGAGCTTCAACGGCAGTATCTTCAGACAAGGAAAGCCAGAAAGGGCAGAGGCGACCTCCTCAGGGGGGCCTCCTCGATGCCGCCCTCAGGATGCCTGGACCCACGCCGCAGTCCCCTGACGCACATGGAGAATTCCATGTGGGCAGCCTGTGTGGCTCCCCTTTGCGTCTGAACTGAGTGTGCTGACGGGTTCAGAAGGAAGGAAGAGGGAGGGAGGGGGAGTGGATGGTGGTACGTGTGAGTGAGAAAAGGCAAGACAGAGGAAGCTGAGGTTCTGGATGCCACCACTTCCAAGAAGCCTTTCCCAGAGAGCCCTCTCCCTCTCAGTCACTGCTTCATCTCATTATACAATTGTAACTTATTCGGTCCCATTCCCAGGTCCCTTATGAAAGACTGTGGCTCAGGGGTGGTACTCAAGAAAGGTTCGCTGAACTGAGCTGGAGGCGCCAGGCCAAGGGCAGAACCGTGAAGAACATCCCAGTAGGTGGGAGGGAGAGGAGCAGGGAAAGAGTTCATCACGGCAACCAGCGGGAGCTGAGAGGACACGGGGATGAAGGGCTGAAAAAGGCCATTGAGACTGTCTAGAATGTTCTCCCTCTCTCCACCGCCTTCCCAGCCTCCTACTGCCCCTCCCCCGCCTGGGCCAGCACGGTAATGACACCTGCGGGCCGTGGGAAGCGTTAACGACAGACACCCACGCAGCCCATGCTGGTCTACCAAGCTTGTCCGTTGCACCCCACAAAACACGGGCAAGCAGACAGAACTCGGGCTGTCATCTCCGTGTCACCGACATGGAAACAGGCTCAGACGTGAAACACCTTGCCCAAGGTCACGGTCAGTTCATGGTATTATGACTCAAATTATTTGCTATGTCTACACTTAAAAGTGCTTTCACAGTCTTCCTCAAAAGCCTTGTTAAGGAAACAAGAGAGATATTGTTATCCCCATTTTTAACCCAAGGAAAGCAAGACCCAAAGATGTTAGGTAGCTGCCCAATGACCCTGAGCTAGAAAGTGCAGGGGTTAACACCGAAAGTCCTCTGACCCCAACAGAGCTCTTGAACCGCCGTGGGCATCTCCCTTCCCTGACTCTTCCATTACCGCCGGGCGTGACTGCACTATAAATACCTCCTAACAAGCCACAGGAATTCATCTGTCCAGTGGCCATGGTCCTCTTCAAAGAGGTCCACTAGGACACACTTATTCCAACAACGTTGTGATTCCTCAAGCTGTTTTCAAAAATTCTCCGACTTTCAAGAGTCTGCAGAATATTATCCTGAGTTTCCTGAATTTTCATCCCTTGATAATGGATTGGGATTATTTTGGAAAGAGACAAAAGTTCCAAGCCCAATCTAGTGACTGATGTAGGGGACAGAGGTGTCTGACCCCGTTTTGGATCCAGAAGGCGTCACTGCGAAGAAACACCAGGGAGTGGGTGTGGCCCACATGGGCTCTGAAGGTGGCTCCCCATCCCCACTCCTTCCAGCACTTCTGGGGTGCATGTCAGTAACCTCCAAGGTTCTGAGCAGAAGGGGGACACTCACTGGCCGCAAAGGTCCCAATATGATCGATTTTCTGGAACTGTATGCAGAAGTGTTTATTTATTATAGTTCTTTCCATTACCGCTCAGCCCCCCATACCCCACTCCACCTCCACCCACCTTCTCCCCCTCAGTCAGCCCACTGATGTCCGTGTCCACGAGTTTTCTTTTTCTTTTCTGCTCGATCCCCCACCCCCGACCCTCCTCAGAGTTGTCCTCCTGCTCTCCATCTGTGAGTCTGTCCCTATTTTGCTTGTTAGTTCAGTTTGCTCATTAGATTGCACACATGCATGAAATCATGTGGCATTTGTCTGTCTCTGCCTGGCTTATTTCACTTAGCGCTCCCACGTGCTCCAGGTCCCTGACCAATTTTCAAAGGCCTATTACTTTGTAGCAAACTCCCCACTGACCATGTTTTCAATCCTAATTGCTTCGTGTATGTCTCATGGATGACTACAAGTGAGGGTGTGGCACCCAGTCTCCCTCACTCCCAGTCCTGCTCTTTCCTCTCTGCCCTTGAAGCTAAGAGTGAACAGAAAGTTCTAGAACACCAAGGGGTGAGGTTGGCAGGGGCCCAGGGGGACGAAGAACCAGGTAACAGAGGTCCTTGGAAGGTGGACTCGAGCCCTCTGCGTTCAGAGCTTGTCCCCTGCCCAGGATGCCTGGGGATGAAGCGGGGGCTGCCATCCATTCGATGTCCGCATAGAGGCAATGGTGTCGGAGCATCAGCACCGCCGGCCTTTGCAGAGCTCCCCTGTCCGGGCACCGAGCAACCTGCTTCCCGGGGTTACGCGACACCCACATTCCCTGAGTGGGGCCTATTAATGGCCCATCTGACAGATGAGAAACCGATGGCACAGGGAGGCTGAGTAACCTACCAAGGTCGCGCAGCTGGAAGTGACACTGTTGGGGTTGGGACTGAGGCAGTCTGGCCCCCCCCACCCCCCGCCCGGTATGTGACTGCAAAGCCAGCAGGGCTCTTATCCACACCCTGGCAAAAGAGGACCCCAGAAAAAAGTTCGCCACATAAGCCTCACCCCAGGGGCTACAGGAGTGAAATGGACCCCCAAGTCGAAGCTGTTGCCGTCTCCTCACGCCACCCAGGGAAGGAAAAAGGAGTGGTCTTCAATACTGGCCTAGCATGTGATGGTGGCTAGCCACGGCCCTGTGCAAAGAGCAACATCCCACCAGATTCCAAGCAGGCACCTCTCCCGCCCCGGTATCCTCGCTGCTCCTTCCTCCAATGTGACTGCTTCGGTTCAGATGGCCCGGGATGGTGCAGGGCCAGCTGGGGAGCTTGACCTTGGCCTCTGGCCTCTTCTCATCCCGTCTTCTTCCTTGGTCTTCATTTCCCAACTTAGCAAAGACCCTGAGCGGAAACTTGCCTCCAGTGGCCCAGCTCTTTTTCAGCACAGGGAGGTTGGGAACCACTGTCATTTAGGGTCTACCAGTGAGGTCAGAGCCTCCCCGCATGCCCCCAACAGCCCCAGGAACCGGGAACACAGAGCATGCCTGCCATACCACCTGAGCTGTGAGCTTTCCTCAACCATTCTTACCACGGTAGGGAAGCCAGAATAGTTTCCATGGAGCACAAGTACCCAAGAACCAAGATATCAAAGCAAAAGGAAAAAAAAGGCGTCCGTTTTTAACAGCCTCTGTAGACTTGGCAGGTGGTCCTGCCTGCCCCTATCACAGGAGTCCCGGATCCCCAGTGGCGAGGGCACTGCCGCAGCACCACCTGCGTGGCTGGAGGCCATGGCCGCAGATGCTCCCTGCACGGGCACCTGTGCTAGGCACCAGGGAGCAAAGACGGACAGGACCTGGTCCTTCCCCTGAAGGAGCAGGTCTCGCGGGCTCCCAGGTGCACACAGATCATCCGTGACGCCCTTTCCCTGTCGCTCACACAGGCCCCTGCAGCCCCCAGACCCTGAGCTCGGAAGCCAGGTGTGGAGCCTCCTCCCACTCCACGCCAGCATCAGGGAAGGCGGGAGGTTCACAGGCTAAAGATGGGCCCTCCCAGGTAGAGCTTCTCACATGGGATGGACCAACCCCTCATGTCCTAATAAAGAAATGGAGCCCAGACGTGGATACGATCTCCTCGAAGTCACATTGACGAAGGTGCACAGCCAGAAGGTGATCTTCTGGACCAGCTTCACCTCTAGTCACTCCAGGCTGCTGCAGCCCCCTTTCCGCTCAGCCACAGCTCTTAACTGTCACGACAAAGGCTTTGAACCGCTCTCGGGTCTCCAGCCCCTTCCCAGGACGGCCCGCGCCTGCCAGCTGCAGCCGCCTGCCGCTCAGACAGAAGTGTCTGGGTTCAGCAAACAGCCTCCCAACCTAAGGTGACCTGGTACTTTGTGTCGTGCCCTGGACACAGAGACCAAAAGTTTCTGGGCTCACAGTGAAGTTTACTGAACTCTGGCTGGAAGTCAGCCAGGGAGGATGAGGCTGAAAATGTTCTCACAGACCCAAAACAAAAGTGTAATTTCGCCCAGCGCTCCACAACTTACAGGACCAGTCACTGCCCATGTTCAGGCTCTAAATTAGACAGATACAGGTCCCTGTGGCTTTCTCTTGCCCCGCTCCAAATTCTGCATTCCAGCTCCTTCTGAAACACTGTTTGCCTTCTGCCTGGCCACTCCGCCAAGCACCTCACCGGGCTGCCTCCCTGACCAGCAGCATCCACCTCGACACACCCGCGGCGACAGGCTGGCAGGTTCTCCGGGGACACCGCCTGCCATCAGCAGCGTCTGCCCCGCTTCCCGCTCCCCCTACACTCTGCAAAGTCAGTCACCCACTGACACAAACTTCCTTCAACTTGCCTCGGACAAGAGGGTAAGATGGAGCCCGAGAAGCTTCTGGAAATGAGGTTAGCAGAGCAAGGCTATGATTGCCCTCCCCCGCCCCCGCCCCACACCACTGTCGGAAGACATCTGGGTGAAAAGGTGCTTGGTTTGATCAAAACGCCCAGTGGCAAACAGGGCGTGGTGAGAGCTACACAATCACACAATGCTGGAGGAAGCAGAACTTGGTACAGCTCCGAGGGACCATTCGGTGGCGCTGGCGGCATCTCGTTTTCCACTCCCAGGAACTGACGCTAAGCCAATGATCAGACACAAATACAAGAACCGATGCAAAAAGACATGTATCACAGCGTTATTTAAGACGGTGAAAAACAGGAGACACTCCACACACCCAATAAAGAAACAGCTAAAACCAAAGTCACGATATAACGGGACAGTTTTCCTTCTGGGTGTTTACACGAATGCAGATAAAGAGGTGGAGGGTCTGGCACAAGCCACGCCCCGACTTCGAAACCATGAGCATGTGATTCTGTCACATAACAACATCACACTCAAGCACTGCATGACATTTTAGGTGAAATTGTCAAATGAAAACTGTAAGTTATCACGCCCATATTATCACCCTACGAACCATACTCAAGCAGGCCTTACTTCTGCCGACCCTGTATATAAAATTTTATATTCCATGTAAATGAGAAGCAAAAGGAATTGTTAATGTTTTAATACACTTCTGGGAGTCGGAATATCGGTGATACTTTATTTGTTGTTTTTCTCTTTAACTTCCAAATTGTATGATACACACATAAAATGTTTGTAACCAAAAAAAAGTTTTAATTTTTAAGAAGAAAAGAAGACCACACAGCTTGGAAATACCAAACTGTGAGCACTTTTCCCTGAGCCTAAGTCAAACGTGCCGCCTCGTGGCCTCATCGTTGACTGATGGGAGCCAGGCTTCCCTGGGCTGAGGGTCCCGGGTCTGGCGGGGGCCACAGGTGTCAGGGAGGAGGGGCCCCGGCCTGAAGGGAGAGGCATCCTCACCCTCTGACAGCCCCTGGACCAACAGAGAAGAAAAAAGCAAACACTGCAGACATGCACAGAGAACCAAACCTTTGACTGCAGAGATGGGGCACCCCAGACCACACCCACACCCCACACCCCAGCAGGGATGCAGGGGGCCTCTGCTCCAGTGGCTGCCTCCTGCCCTCTCCCTCACCCAGAGAGGAAGACTCTCCAGTCCACTGTCCTACTGCTTTGCGGGGGGGTAAAGCATGAGGAAGGTATTATTGAAACATAGCTTATCGCTGTTTGTTTTTTTTTTAAGATTTTATTTATTTTAGAGAGAGAGGAAGGGAAGGGGAAAGAGAGGGAGAGAAACATCAATGTGTGGTTGCCTCTTGCATGCCCCCTACTGGGGGCCTGGCTCACAACCCAGGCCTGTGCCCTGACCAGGACTCAAACTGGTGACCCTTCACTTTGCAAGATAACACGCAGCCCATTGAGCCACATCAGTCAGGGCCTCCCCCATGTTTTGATGACCCAGGAACAGAAGCACAGCTCAGTCAGAAAGATCACTGCCTACATGCACTACTCTCTCCACTTCCCACTTTTACATCGGGACAGGCCTCCTCCTCAGCGACTATTTATTCAACACCTACCCATGAGTGCTTACCACAGGTCAGGCACTGGACTAGCCCTGGCTTCCTGCCTTCACTTCCTCTGGGCTTCCCACAGTCTACCCCCACATCACCCCTCTACTAAGACCCCTCCACGTGGCCCGGAAGAAAATCCGGCCTCCTTACTGCCGGTCTCATGGCAGCTACATGACCTGGCCACTGCGGCCTGCCTTCTCTCCAGTCCTGAAACACCCGAGCTTGTCCCGGCCTTAGGGCATGTGCACTGGCCAGAAGGCTGGTCCCACGACAGGTAGGGGGACACGATGCACCTAGACTCCAGGACAGGAAAAAGTCTGTGTGGTATGGTTAGAAGAAGGGAGTGGACAAGATGAGACCAGAAGGTCGGCAGGGTCGGATCCTGCGGACCTTGCAATCCAGCAGGGAGTCTGGACTTTATTCTAAGTACAATGCAAAGTCCTTGGGGGATTTTCAGCCTGAGAGTGAGGTGACCTGAATTACATTTTAAGAAGATTACTTGGGCTTCTGTGAGCATGGATTAGAGGGGCAGCAGAAGTGCACACAGGGAAAACAGAAAAGAGCGGAGCAAAGGCAGATTTGTAACATCCTCTAGAAACAGAATCTACTGGAGTTGCAAAACAAAGAAGGAAAGATGTAGAGGACCAGGAAAGGAGAGGAGTGGAGGGGCAGCTTCTAGGCTTCTTGCTAAAGTAACTAAGTGAACGGAGTTGCCAGTTTGACATGGGAAGTGTGGGAAGTTTAGCATAGGTCCAGGCGGTGGGCATTGAGGGTGCCGGTTCTCTCTCGCTTGCCTCTTCCTGAACTCTTACAGGCTCCCCTAAATCTCAGAATCAGATCCAGGGGTCTTTCCTCGGGCCTCATACTCCCCCATCCCATTTTCCCTTTAACTTGGGCAGTGCCAGCTATGCAGGATGAGAAGACAAGTCCCGACAGATACACGTTAACCTCCTCACACCTTCGCAGACCATCACGTTCTAGGCACAAGGCATACGCTGAATTCAAACCACCTGCCAGTCCATGGACAGGCCCAAACGGCCTGGCCCTCACAGTGCCTTCGGGCCAGGCTGGCTCCTGGGCTGGCGCCACTCCTTCCCCCACCGTCCACACTGGATGGTCTCCACCCAGTCAGAGAGGCTTCCTCTTCTCCTGTGGCGTCAGCCCCTCCAGGCTGACCCTGGCTCCGACTTCTCCTCAGCTCAGTTTCACATTCTCGACAGTGCACAGATACTTCCACTGAGCCATGCTGCAACCCTGATAGTGAACGCACTGGAAACTTGGCGGCTGTTTTGGTGGCACACCAGCGTCCCTGCACTCTCCCATTGTCCCCACTGCCAGGCAAGCACCAGGTCCTCCAGCCTTACCCTTTTAAATGGCCCCTGCACCGCTCCTATTGCATGTCCACTACCCTCCTCTAACCCCGGCTCTGTTCTCTGTCTCTTCCTCCCAATGTATTGATACAATGCCTGCCGGCATTCAGTATTTCTGAAATAGCCACTGGCTGTCACCAGGGCGACCTGTCCGTGGTTCATCCGAGCACAAATGAACAATGAACAAGCAAATGACGCTGCCCCTTCCCCACAAGCTAGAGGGCTCCTCGGCGCCATGTGATAGGACAAACGCTTTAAACCAACCTTTAAAGCCCTCCGCCACCCGCCCTCGCCCCCCTTTCCCATCTCATCTTCAGCGACTCCAGTCATTCCGGAACCTACCTGGTCTCCCCACGTCCTGTCCCCACGCCAGCCCCGCCTTCCTGGCTGTTGACCACCTCCATTTTGAAAGTTTTGAACTTTTTAATATTTGGGATTTTGCCGGTGCCAATACCCTCCTCAGCTCTGTCTATCCGTAACCCCCTCAACTCCCTCCTTCTCCCTGAGGTCCCCCCGGAACATCCGCCCGCAGCGGCCTCTCCACCTCTGCGTGCTGCCGCCATCCACCCACCCCTTCCTGAGTTCAGTGCGATCTTCTCTCCACACTCACTTCTGAATCACGAACACCTTGCTTCACTTTTTGTAAGTTTGATCTTTGTGCCTCCCGAAGACTGCACGTGCCCTGGGAGCTTTGGAGACTTGCACTGCAACCTCCATATCGCCCGGCGCAGCCTCCTTGCGTATATAAGATGCTCTGTAAATACTTCCAGACTTACAAATCAGCCGAACGTGACACCACTGGGACATCTGCCACACTCCAGCAAAACAAGAGGGGAAAACACAGGACAGAAACACCTTCACTTTTGCCTACGTACGATGAGCAGTGAGGGTAAAAAGAGGGCATAGACGCCAAAAAGAAAACAGTTTCACAGGCTCTGAGAGGGAGCACCATTTAACCTCTCCTCGACTAAACAGGTATGCCTGAGAACTGCCTCAGAGCATCAGCCACCAGCATCCCAGGAGAGAGCCCGTTAGAAGTGTCATCGGTCCATTTTAGTTTGGCTGATAATTAACGTAGCTACCTCTGGCATCAATAACTTATGGACTGGCATATAAGTAGGGCACAATTCACAATGTCTATTTAAAATACCACTTTACACACTCACACACACACACACACACGCAGAGCCTCATCTTCAGTAATCTCCAAAACAATTTTGATTTGATCCCTTCTCTGCAGCAGTCCTCATTACCACTGTCACCTCCCCCTCCAGTCTCAGTCCCTCCTCTCTGAAAAGGGGCAAGAGCCCAGAGAAGGGACAAAGAAGAAGGACCCGCTGGAGAGGATCTAGAACAATTCTCACCCCACCCCACTGATGGGGACACTGAAGCTGCATGATGCTGTGAAAAACGCAAATGCATTTGGTCAAATCAATTTAAATTCTGCCTCCTCCATGTACCGCGTGATCTAATCTCACCAGGATTCAGTTTTCACGACTGTAAAAGAAGAAATAACACCTCTCACAGGACTCTTCTGAGGGTCAGCTGGGATGAGGAACAGGAAAGCTGCTACCCCAGGTAGGTGCTCAAAGGCTGGAAGTCCAAAGAGGGACCAACACTAATCTCCCTCCCTGTCACCTCCCTAGGATTCTTCAAAGGGAGAGACATTTATTACAGCCGAAACCGATCATTCATACAAAAGGGGCCTGGGGGCAGAGGGAAGCCACCGAAGAAGGCAGTAGGTGGCTCCTGAGGAATCTGCCGGCCATCTGTTCCCTGTTTTCTTTCTGAGCGACTCGGGGACAAGTCAACTCCAAGAACAGTTCTCAGCCAGCTGGGCAGAGCCACTGCAAGGCCGAGGGGACGGCTGGGAGGGCAGAGGCTCCTTGCCCATCTCTCCAGGACTCCAGGACACTGAGCGCAGTCACTGCCCAGGGGCATCACACACCTTTCATCTCCCTCTGCCCACACCATTCAGCTCTTGGCTAGAAAACAGCAGTTCAGCATTTGTGCACATGCCGAGGGAAGAGTTTTTGCAAGGTTAAAAGGATGTGGCTTTTAAACACAGAAGGGGTGGAGAGCCCCTTTCCCCACCCATCCTTCTACTGGGGACATCCTCCATCAAAGCAAGCAGGCTTGTCAGGAATCCCCATGTCCCCCACCTCCCCGAGCCTGGCCACAACACAGGTGTCAAACTCCGAGACCAAAGTCCCTCTCCCCTCCCTGCAGAGCTGCCTCTTGCCCAGCCTGGGCCTCCACCGCCCTGTGTATGGTCTACCCAGCAGCTAAAGCTAAATGATGAAGCTGGCCCACTAAGTTACAGCGGTTCAGGCGACAGCTACGGAACAGCCCGGGAGGGGCTGGGCTCACAGCGCTTCCTTTGCTCCAGGGAGCTGCATTTTTCTACGATTATTATTCCTTGGGCTGGCTGCTCATCCACTCGGCGTCATTTCCCCTTGGGGTGGGAAACTTCTTTCCTTCTCCCTTGATTTTCATTATGACTTAGGTTTTTTTCCCTTTTCATCTGCAGATCTCACAATGAAAGCCTGGCCCCTGGGACATTGCAAAAGTCAAGGCATCTAAAAATCAGATTAGAACTGTGGCTGGGAAGCCCTGAGTTGTTTAAAACAACAACAACAACAAAACACCAAGAAAAAGAAAATCTCCAGGACTTATCATCCTCTCTGTCTCCACTGGCTGAATCATCAGCAACAACTTCAGCTACACGGCCAGCAGGTGACAAGGGGATGCAAAAGTATAACAATGGCTATGGGGGGCCGGGGGACCGCTGTCCTGGGACTTGCAGTCTAACGCAGGCCAACCACCCACAGACCAAAGCAAGTGTGGTTACGTAACAGTGAGAACCCTGAACGCTGTCAAAGGAGGAAAAGGTCTAGAAAGGGTCCCAGGGAAGAAAAGGTGTCGCTGGTCCCTGCTGGCGACGCCCACAAGGGCCTGGCACTGACCTAGAGCATCCTTGCTGCAGAAGGGGCTGCAGGCAGTTTCCCCAACAATCAAATGAAACACATTACTGGTAAGACGTGGGCTCATTACCAGCAGGAGGGAGCACCTCCCCGAACACAAGACCGTTGGTTCACAGCCTGGCTGGCCATCTGTGGGGGGCTGGGAGGGCAGATACACACATGGGACACAATGTGGACCAGAGCGCCTCTGGAGGCCCGTTCAGCGCGGTGACTTGGTTGCCTTGGGAGATAACTGATTGTACCTCGTCATACACGGTGGCCTCTCAAAAAGGGTCCCCCAAAAATCCCTAGAGATTATTAGGAAGCTCAGACTCACTGAAATCGGGCAATGCTGGCTCTCGTTTTTTCTCTTCTCCCCGAAGTGATACTGTTTGAGCCACCGCCAGAAAACAAGCACAGGTCACGCCTGAATCCTCAGGCACGTTAGCAGCTTCCAGCAGTTTTCAGTAGGTAATCAATCTCTCTTCTAATCTCAGGTTTCTAACACCCAACTTGAGATCCAGCCTCAGATCTCCTGCGGAACAGCAGATGCTCCTCGGGCAGTCTTCATGGAGGCACCAGGAGAGACCCTCTTGCGTAAGAGAAGTTCTAGACTACTTTCACCCCGGCCTGCCTGCTCCCCAGGACGCTCACGTGCGTTCCTCCCGATCTCGAGCACCTGAAATCTCCACCGCTCCCGTCTCTCAGGATGAATCAAACCGAGAAGGTTGTGAAGCCCAGACTAGCAGTGTTTATTCGCCAAACCTGCAAGCAGCGCGGGACACTTGGGGCAGGAGGAGTCCCTGCCTAGCGAAGATCAGCCCAACTCTCACCTGCTGAGTCCCTAAGCCAGTTTTCCTCCACCGACCCTCTCCTCGAAACACCCAGTTCTCTGCCAGCCAGCTTCCTGTGACATGTGGGGATGCCCAGCCACAGAAGGGGGAGACTCTTGTGCCAGCTTCATCCAGCCAGAGCGGCACCCCACCCCCACCCCCACCCTGAAAGGCATCATTCATCCCTCCCTCCTTCCCATCCCCTAAGATCAGGGCCTAAGCTAAGAAAGCCTGGTCGCCAACCAGAGAAAGCTGCCTGCGACTCCTGGGTGTCCCCTCTGACAGGGCCTCAGTCCCCTGTACTCACTCCACTTTCCACTTAGAAAACGCACAGAACACAACAGTGCTCCTCAGTTACTTTTCCAGTGCAAGAAAGCCAGGAAGCGTTCTCTTTCATGTTCTTAACTCCTTCCCGGGGAACGTGAAACAATGCGCTGTAAGCCATCTAAAATCCGAGTCACCGTGGGCGTGTCTGCAGCAGGTCTCCCGAAGCTTCTTGCTCCTCTCCCCTCCCTCACTGTTCTTCAGTTCTCAATCTTGTGCCAGCGATTTAGAAACAGGGTATTTTCAGAGGCAGGGTATTTTGCAATGATGGAAGTACTATTTGAATATGGAGCTGAGTTTTTACTGGGGGAACTGGGGTGGTTTTTTTTTTAACTTTTTAACATTTAATTGGAGGATGCATCCCTAGGTTCAACAAAGGAAGTTAATCCCGGCACCACAGAGTGTGCGTGATTCGGGAAATTTAAATGAAGTGTCCACTAGGGAGATGGGATGGCGACCCCCAGGATAGCCCTGAGAGAGCATGTGCCCTGTGTCACTCACAGGGAGGCACCGCCACACTGTGCTGACTTTGTTCAGAGCACTTTCCATTATTTTTACTTTCATTTTGTCACATCATCACTAGGAGGCCAGGAGGGACAGGGACCATCACTTCCATCTCACAGATGGAGAAACAGACCTCAGGAGCTGCCATTCCCAAGGTCATAATGGTATCACAGCTGAAATTTCACTCAGACTTCAGCGTGTCTTCCAGACCTAAAGAAGGAACTGGGAAAAAAGGACAGGGGGAGAGCAGGCAGGTCCTCTGAGCAGTTCACACGGCGGCTGCGCACACAAGGAAAGGGGAGGAAAAGGCTCAGGGACAGTCCTGTGTCGCGTCAGCTTGGGCCTTGCAGGGCGCGACCCTGCAACCCCTCAGCCCATCCCTCCAGTACGTCTGCTCTCACAGTGAACCTGGAGAGTGTTTTGTTTCCAACCACATCCTTTGTCCTTTACAATATCCCAAGGGCTGGAATTCTTTCTAAATCGGTTATTTATATCTGAAAGTCAGGCTCTGTACCTGAGGAGGACACTTCTTTATCTACAGGGAAGAATGCAACTGGAGACTGGGCAGGCCAGACGTCATCGCTCTGGGAGCTAGTAGGATGCTTTGGAAGGCTTGGGGTTTTTCCTTTTCTTTCTTCTTTTTTTTAAAGGGGGGTATGTACGTAGGGCTGGGAGGGGGGGATCCCGGGCACATCACGGGAGACAAGTTTTCCTCCCAGGGGGAAAACAGGGCGGTCACACCCCCCAGTCCGGCCACCAGCGAGATCGTCTAGGAAACCCGCACCGCCCGCTCGCTGCCCTCTGCCCAGCCACCCTCAGGACCCCGCCGGCGCTCGGGCCGGCGGAGCCCCCACCCGGGGGCAGCAGCGTGGAGGGGCCTGCGGCGGGCGACGCGGCCCCAGGGCGCGCCCACACCCCGAGCCCGAGCTCGAGCCCGAGCCCGAGGCCCGCTGGGCTCCGGGCCCCCGGCTCTCACTCACCAGCACTCCCGCCTCGCGGCGCGGGGCCCCGAGGTCCCGGCCCCGCGGCGGCGTCCGGCGCAGGGGCGGTCCGGCCGGAGCCGGGGGGCGCGGGCGGCGGCGACTGCAGCCGGTGCTCCGGGCCGGGCTGCGACGACCGCGCCAGCCTCGCGCCGGGGGCCGGGGAGGGCGGCTGGCCCCGCGCCCCGGGGGCGGCCGGCGGCAGCAGCAGCAGCAGCAGCGGCGGCAGCAGCAGCGGGAGCGGCGGCGGCCACCGCGAGGCGCGCGGCGGGGCCATGGTGGCGGCGTCTGCCCGCGCTCACATGCCCAGCGCGCGGGGCGGGCGCGGGGCGGGCGCGGGTGCGAGGGGAGCCGCGGCGGGCGCCGAGCGGGGCCGGGGCAGTCGGCGGAGTGAGGCCGCGGGCGCAGTCCCCGCCTCAAAAGTTGTGGGGAGCCGCGGGGGGGCGGCCGGGCGCCGCCGCCGCTCATTAGCCCGGGCGGGTCGCTGGGCGGGCGGCTCCGCGCGGGTTGACATCACCCGCCGAGCGCGGCCGGCCCGGGGGCGGGGAGAGGGCAGGAAGGGGGCGGGCGCCGACCACCGCGGGGCGGCAGCTGGGCCTCTTTGCACACACGCGCGCGCGCACACACGCACACACACACATGCACACCCATCAGTGTCGCTTGGCCATCTGGAGAAAAACTAGAGAAACCGAGTCTTCCGAGTCAGGAACCAGAATTTCCCAACTCCTTAAAAGCGCAGTGAATCGGTGAAAAGCAGGTATTGGGTGATTTGAGCAGCACCAACTGGCTTTTACAAAGTGCTTCAATTCGGGAGGGAAGTGGGACCTGTGCCCCCGCGCCCCACCCTGTGTGGTCGTCGCCCCTCACCGATTCCAAGTGACCTCCCGCTTCCCCGCCCCAGTGCTCCAGGCCCCGGGGCGGGTGCCCGGTTCGCTGTCGCCAAGCCTCACACCTCATCCTGCGGCCAACCCGGGAGTCATCCTCCGCCGCTCCCTCGCAAGCCTGGACTTCATCCCCATTGACCGCTGCCTTTGGCTCGCACCAGAGTCCTGCAGAAATGTCACCACCAGGACACCCCAACAGGCCGCAGGGAAAAGAAAACTGAGTTCAGGAACTGCCAGGGCGCACTCATTCGGTAAAAGGGCTGCAGATGGCAAATTCAACAAAAGGTCGCACAGAGATCACCGAAGGTTAAATGGTAACCTTCAGGGGAGAGATTCAAAGACTTCATGTAAACAGATTTTCCTGGTAAATAAAGTCCCATATGTATCCATATTCCCTCCCTTCCCAGGAAAAAGGTGATAAAAAGTCTCAATTTTAGGGCTGCAAGCCTCTTCATTCCTAGGTGAAGACAGAAGGACTCAAAATGGAAAATAACTTGCTCCAGATTCTGAAGCTAGATCCAAAGATTAAGGAGTGTATCTATGAACGACCGCGTGGCACCATTAATTCTGGTCCCACTATTCAGAATTTGGACTAATTCAGACAATGTCTCAACTGAAATGAAACCTGGAGCTCCTTGGGGACCTCATCAGTTCTGTTGCAGGTCCCTGTCTGAGCACCAGATGCTCAAGAAACTCTGAGTTTGGACTTCCCTTTCAGGCCTGTCTCTCCACCCCATTTCTCTGCTCTCTCTGTTGACACCCACAACCCACCTCCGGGGGAACCAGCAGATCAGGGTGTCCAGGGCAGCTGCCGACAGACCCAGGCCCCCTTTCTGGTGAATCAGCCCAGGTGAGTCACTGGGCAGGAAACATAAGGGTGCTCTGCATAAACAAGCTGGCCTTAAATAGGGGAGTCAGGAGTAACCATTTGTGTTTATTTTGTTCTGTTTTAAAAGAACCACAAAACTCCAACTTTCCAGAACCCTCAAGTGGAATTCCCAGGTCTTTCCAAGAAAGTACCATACCATGATCCCCATGTAAGTAACTCGGTTTGATGGCCCCAGCTCAATCAACTTCTTGGGCTCCTGCTCTCGTATTAATAGGCAGGACTGCTCAGCTGCCCAGACACAGCCCTACACACCCTGACAAACACAAGACACTGTGCTAGAGGTTCTGGTCACTGCCCTCCCTTCCTTCCTCAGAAAACATTTCACGCCCCACAAATTACCACCCCAGGCAACCAGTGATGTTCAGGAGTTTAATGGCTCTTACAGGCTTCTCAGGCGGGACTCAGAGATCCCACTAGAGACTGCCTTTCTTACCAAGGCTCAAGGAGCAAGCGTGTCCCTGCCACGTGTCCCTTCCCTGTAGGCACCACAGAGCTCTCTCTCTCCCTCATCTTCTCTCTCACTCCTAAGAGAAATGATCAAGTTTGGGTCAGCTGAGCAGGGCCTTACCTGTGGATGCGGAGGGGGAGACCCAGGGAAACCTGGGAAGACGGATCACAGTGAAGATGAACCCCTGCACTTTCTCGTCTTCTCCTAGGACAGAGCAAGAGGAAACAGCAAGAGCAAGTCGGAGGCAGACAGAGCCTTGGGAAGCGTCGTTAACTCGATCTTAGAGCCCCTGCTTCTTGCCCCAACTTTACCACAGTTTAACGTGTGATGTGTGTGGGCCAGAGCTTCCTCATCTTTAAAATGAAGACTGATCTCCTAGAGCACAGGTGTCAAAACCAAGGCCCGGGGGCCAAATCCAGCCCTCCGCCTGGTTTTATCTGCCCGGCACCTTGTTTCTACCCGGTGGCAGTGCCGAGCTCCTCACCCCTAGTTAAGGAGCAGTTACGTTCACACAGCCCTAAAGTTACATTCGGCCCTTTGAAGGCAACCGCGAGGTTGATGTGGCCCCCGGGGAAAATGAGTGTGACACGCCTGTGACCTAGATGATTGCAAAGGCGCCCCAGCTCTGTTGTTTTAAGGGTTCAGTAAAGAGTCTCTGACACAGCAGCAAGGATATATCAAACAGATATCTAAGGATATTTGTGGTGTTTCCTTCCCAGGGATATAAAAACCCAGACAAGAATTTTGGTCACTTCGGACGGTTTAGAAGATGCCCTGTCTGGAGCCAGGGGGATAAATGAGAGGACCTATCAGATCCATTCCAGCCCTGAGAGTTTCCTGACCTAGAATGAAACACGTGGATGCAACCTCAGACCACATTTCTGGACTGAGTTAGGAGTCAGGCATTCCTAACCTCTCCAGGGGGGTGTGGGGACACTCAAAAGGGGTTGAGTCCCGTGTCGCTACTACCCAACACTGTATGTAGTCAGAGCTTTTGCAGGGCCTTTCCTGTCTATACTTGCATTAATTAGATTAGGTTTGGGCTAAGCTGCAGTAACAACGTGCCTCCCCCCCCCCCCCCCCCCGCCGCCCCAAGAAAAGCAGCAGTTTTACATGGAAGATGTTCTATTCTTCTTGTTCACTTGACAGCCTTAGGCACTGCTGTTCGGGTCAGTGGCGGGTGTCTTCACACAGTCTTTCAGGGATCCGCACTATGGCGCTTCTGCCATTCTCTAATGTATGGATGGCTTCCAAGGTTGCCCTTGGAATTGACATTCCAGTCAGCCAGAGGTGAAAAGAACATGGAGATGTGAGTATGGGAAGTTTTGATGGGCCCGGCCGGAAGGTGGCATGCTTCATTTCCTCTGACATCTCACTGGAGAGAACACGGTCACATGGCTCACCAAACTGCAAAGGCATCTGGGAGATATAGTCTAGCCATACAGGCAAAGAAGGGGAGAAGGGCTGTGGGCAGATAGCTAGCAGTCTCTGCCCTATCCTTCGGTATCAGTAGGGAAGGGAAAGGAAGGGGAAAGGAGATTCATCAGTTTTTTTCCTTCATAAAACAAGTGTGTTGAGTCAGATGATCTCTCAAGGGCCCGTCTGCTTTAACAGTCTGTGGCTCCAAGAGGTGGCGACACGTGCTTCTACACCAAAGAAAACAAGCCTGCAAGCCTCTGAGCAGCACGTCCTTAGCCTGAGCAGTTCTCCGGTGCCACCTGGTGTGGCTGGTAGACCCCACGAAGAGGGCCTGGGGTTCTCTCCAAGCTCTCTTCCTGTGCTGTCCTCAACCCTTGGCCAAGTCAAGCAATCTCTGCTGACCTCAGTCTCCCTAGCTGTACAGTGGGAAGAAAAGTTATGAAACTTTGCATTAGCCAGGGTTGGTCTGAGGACATGATGAGATCATTGTCCGGAAGGCATCAGGAGCTCTTCTGACCGAACTGCTCTACACAACGCTTTTGTTGCAACCAGAGCCTTTCACAACACTGTGTTCCCGACAGGTTCGGAGAGTGCCCAGTTCCTGAGGACAGTGCTCCTGCAGAATTTGTGGCAGCATGGGTGGCATGGCCATGGCTGGGATGCAGTGGTGGCTGCATAGCAGTAACGTCACAGGGTCACCCAGGGCTGAGCGATCAGTCACAGACACCTGGATTGAACCTCATCTGGGGATGGTGGGCGGGGCCCAGGCATAATCGTCCTTTGGCCTGCCCCTCTGCTCTGTGCTCACCGCCCCGTTACACCCCGGATCCGTTTACTCATCCTCTCCTCCGCTTGTGCCTTCCCACCCCCAGTCTCTGAGTTGCTCTCTGGAAGTTCTGTGCCTTGTTCATCTTTGTCATTCCAGGACTTAACACAGTAGCTTCTTTCTTTTATTCAGTCACTCAACTAATATTTACTAAGTGACTATTCTGTGCCGGGCACTGTGCTGGTATTGGGTGCGTCTCAGACCTCATGGAGCTTTAAGGTTTGGAGGAGACAGACAGTAATCAAAAGAACATGAATGCAAACTTGTCACTGTGGAAGCTGCTGTTACAGCACAGCACTAGGGAGGGGGAGCTGGGGTTCCCTGTAAACATGAGGCTGATCCATGACCTGAAAGTGTGTGGGCCATTAATATGCTGGCTGTTAATCAGGCAAAGGAGAGTGGGAAGAGTATGTGCAAAGGCTCTGAGGCAGGAGGCATTGTGACAAATACAAAGGATCAGAAGAAAGCTAATGTGGCTGGAAGCGAGAGAGAGTGTGGAGAATCATCTAGGAAAGAGAGTGAGGCTCTCTTTGATGGCAGCCAGATCAAGCAGACCCTAATGGTCCATTTTAAAGACTTTTGCTTTATCTTAAAAGTTTAGGGATGTCACTGTAAGGGTTTAAGTGAGGGAGGTAGGGTGAGACGGGAGTCAGAGGAGAGAAAGGGTGAGCAGTGATATGATTTGTGATTGGAAATCATCATCCTATCAATGATGTGGGGGACAATCTAGAAAGAAACAAAAGCTGATGCCTGAACTCCGAGTGAGTCCAAGTGAGAAATAATAATTCTTGGACAGGATGACAGAAGTGAGGGCAGAGAAACATATGAGTTTGAGATTATCGGAGAGAAAATCCACAAGATATGGAGGGTGAGGGGTACCGTTGACAAGGAGAGGGAACAGTGAATGAGAACTAGATCTTTGAGGTCAAGACTGTTAACTTTGTTTTGAAATTGGGCCTGGGGTCACTCTGAGACACCCAAATGGCAAATGTAAAGTGTGCACTTAGGCCTGGCCGGTATGGCTCAGTTTGTGGGAGCATTGTCCCCTACACCCAAAGGTCACAAGTTCAATTTCCTGCTCAGGGCACACACCTAGGTTGCAGATTCGATCCCCAGTTGGGGCATATTCGGGAGGCAACCAGTCAATGTTTCTCTCTCATGACTCTCTCTCTCTCTCCGCCCCCTTCCTCTCTCTCTAAAAGCAATGAAAAAACGTTCTCAGGTGAGGATAAAAATAAATCAATAATGTTAAAAACAAAGTGTGCATTTAGATCTGCAAACTTGAAGGTCAGAAGAGAGGTTCTAGTTTGAGGTCTAGATTTGCACACAGGCAGTGAGATCACCTAGGGAAGAGAGTACGGCAAGAAAAGCCTAAAAAATGAGCCCTGAGGGTGTACAAGATGGCCAGAGATAGAAGCCTGAGCCACAAAGGAGCCTGGGAAGGCGTCACAAGACCACAGGAGGAAATCAGAGATAATCATGTCACTGAAGAAGGTGTGGTTAACAGTGTGAGATACTGCCCAAATGTCGAGGAAGGTGCAGACAGAAAATGTCCATTGGGTTTAGCAACATGGAAGTCACCTTACTGGAACAGGAGTCCCTCTTCAATGGAGGGATTGGAGAAGTGACCACGGAGCCAGCGGGGAGAATGGGAAGTAAAGAGACCGAGCTGGTCGAGAGAGCTTGGCCTTGAAGCAGAAGAGTGAGTCAGGACAGTAACTACAGGACCGTGTAGACCCAGGGGACTTTTTCCTGTTTTCAGTGGAACAATTTGAACATGGAAAGGGTCTACTTGGAAGAGAGAAAATCAAAAGTCTAAGAAAGAGAAAAGATGGGTAACAGGATGAGGTTTCTGAGAAGCAGGAGGGGTGGAATCCATAGCACCGGTGGAAGGACTGGCCTTGGAAGGAGGAGCAAGGGGGCAGCCCCGTGAAGGGGTCTGAATTTCTATCTGAGGGTTTTAAGAGGACTTCAATTTTCTTTGTAATGTAGGAGACAAGGATATTTGTTAAGAGTAGAGGGACCGAAGGGGTAGGGCCTGTGGGATTTGAAATTTTGAGGAACACAATATATTCATTTTCCAAGGCTGCTGTAACGGAGTGCCACAAACTTGGGGACTTAAAACAGTAGAAGTTTATCCATTCACAGATCTGGAGGCCGGACGTCCAAAATCAAGATGGCCGTCCTCCCTCTGAAGGTTCTGGGAGGGAGTTCTTCCTTGCCTCCTGAACCAGTGATTGCTGGCAGTCCTTGGCTGCGACAGTTCCTTGGCTTGTGGATGCGTCACTGCAGTCTGTGAGTCCTCACGTGGCCTTCTTATAAGGACACCAGTGACTGGGTTGAGGACCCAGCTTAATTCAGTATGATCTCATTTTAACTTGATTACATCTGCAAAGATCTTTTCAAATAAAGTCACATTCACAGGTACCAGAAGTTAGGACTTGAACTTCTCTGTTGGGGGACATGATTCTGTCCACTACTGTGAAGAAGCTGAGAGAGAGTTGTAGAGAGTGACGGAAATGTGCTAGAACGGCAGCTTTGTCCAGGGCTCGCAGAGATCAGTGGAGCGCGTCCAGTGGCACCAGCTGTTCCCAACTTGCTCCTCTCTGCTGATCGGCATCCAGCATCCTTGGCCTGAGCTGGGGCACCTCAGCCCCCTCCCACTTCAGGGTAGATTCCCGCCCTCCAGGAGCAAAGATTTCACTTCTCTTGACCCGTCTGCCCTTCCCATACCAATCTCTGCATACCACTCAGTTCTGCCCAGGGATACATCAAGAATCCCTGAAGACCAAAGCTGCCGAGCTGGCCCTGACAGCACCGGGGCCATAACAGGCGACAGAGAATTCCAGCCACCGTGCAACCCTGCAGTCTTGTTCAGAGCTCCAGCAAGCAGAGTGCCTTGGAATTTCGACTAAAGAACTGAAGGAATAAGCCCATCTCCTTACTTTTGACCTTCCAGGATAAGCCTTGCTGTCCCCTTTCTAGAATGCCAAGAATGGTTTCCTCTTGTTTAGGCTGAGCTGGGCTGCTTGCTGGACACAAGCCAAGGACCCCTTGCTGCTTCCCCACCAGCGGGTGCAGGACTCCAGGGGCATTTGCATTGGCCAGCCAAGGTGAGAATGTAAACACTGCAGCCCGCAGCTAACGCCCTGGGGCCTCCTCCGGGGAGGAAGGCTTGCTCATGGCTTGGCCAGGCTCCCAAGCATCGTGTACAGCAATCCTGAGTTCCAACTTAGACGGCTTGGGGTGGGTCCTTGAATGACCTTCTGTTTCTTGTCTGCCCATCTGAGAGGACCATTCCATTCCAGAAAACATTCCTTCGATAAAATCGGTTACGCACAGTAAACGTCAATGAGCCAGGAACATTCTCGGACACAACAGGATTCTGATAAAGTGGTCTTATTTTGCAAAAACCTTCCAGGGTGAAAAATCCTCCCTGTAACAAGCAGGGAAATTCTTTGGATGCCAGGCCCTGGGGAAAGTGATCAGAGCCCTAGGCAGGAGAGAAAGCCCAGAGGTGAAGTTCCCACTGCAGGCAGAGGGGCCTGGACTTTCAGGCCCGCTTTCATTCAGTCAGTCCCCAACACATACTGGATGAGCTCTTTCCAAGTGACAGGCCCTGATCCCAAATCACCGGGAGGGCGGCGTCTTCACGTGGGCTGCAAAGCTCCCCTGCCTTCCGAAAGGCCGTGGCGACACTGGCCCCCCTCCCGCAGTCCGGGTGAGCGGTCAGGAAACACCCACGCTTGCACCTCTGATCCGGTCGCCCCGCCCCCGCTTGCGGCTCCTCGCTGCCTCTCTGTGTGGCGTTGCGAGATCTCCTCCTCTGTGCTCCGGTGGGCCTCCCATCCTTCTGGCCTTTCTCTATGCTGCTTTCTGTCCCCAGGTGTGCCCTCGCGGGACTGCTTGCAGGTACCTCGGTCTCTACTTTTCTTCGTGTGTCGCTGCACGTCCCCGAGTGCCTCCTGGCACGTCCAGTTCTCTCCGTCCCCGCCAGGCTCTCTTTTCCTCTGTACGCCTTTGTTCCAAGCAACCCATCCCTGTTTCCTCCTTCTCTTTTCTGTTTCTTCTCTAGAACAGACTGTTACACCAAACTAGATACATTTTTAAAATATTTGTGAAATACCCTTTTACATTCTCTGGGTTTGATTCTTTAAATTGCTAGAAGATGACATGGACTTCTCTGTGTTGTCTGAATTTCTTACCGGAGTACGAGCAACTACTTAAAACTCTTTATTGAAATGTCACGTACACAGAAAAAACGCACCTGTAGGGGCCATCGTGAGCTGCGCAGAGCTTACTGAAGTTCACTGGGGGAGCATTTGTGTGGTGGGCACTCAGATGGAAAGGCCCCCCCAACGGCCCTGTCCCCTCCCCGCCAACCCCCGCACCCCTTTTATCCTCCCCCACACACATCACCACTACCCTGACTTCTTTCGGCATAGCTTAGTATTTTTTTGATAAAATACGTGGTTTTGTATTTTATATCAACGGAACGCTGTAACATGCACGCCTTCCTGCCCAGCTGCTATTGCTCAGTGTTGGGCTGGTGAGCTGCACCATGTTGTTGCCTGTAGCGGCAGACCCTTCCTTCTCCTAGGTGGTGGTGCCCACGGTGGGGCTGGCCCACGAGTTAGTTTCCCTTCTACTGTTAATGGCCCTTTCACAGCTACTACAAGTGGTGCTGCTATTAACAGTCATGTATGTGTCCTTTGATAGCATGTGTTACCTCTATAATTAGGAAAGAAAACCATTTCCATTTGCAAAGATGGAGATAGACAGCCGGCCAAGTCGGATGCTTGACAAAAGGGCTCTGGAGCAGGAAGCAGAACACAGAGTCCTCATTCTGGCTTCCCTGTTGCCCAGCTCACAACTTTGAGCCAATCAGTTAACCTCAGTGAGTTCAGTTTTTTCATCCGCAAAAGATGCAATGCCTGCCATTGGCAGGTGTTACCGCCTCCTGGTGAACTGCGACAGTGAGTAAGGTGATGGCTATGAAAAAAAATGTGTCATGCAAAAATAAAGTATCCTATTTTATTAAAGAAGAAATTAACTAACAAGACATGACAAGGCTCTTGATGTATCTGTTTTTAAATTTTGAAAATAAAAATCGAGCCTGTGGTTTTCATTGGACAGAAGATGTCCCCAGTCCTGGCCCCACTGTGGGCAAAGAAAGACAAATAAATCAAAAATAAAAAACAGTGAATGTCTCAAAATGTCCTGTTTCCAAAGGTCCTGGTTTCACATGAGCAAGTGGGAACGTGCAGCCTATGGCCTCTCTTGCCCCTTCCTAGTGGCCTTGGTTTGTAACAGTTGGGGGTCCCGGTCTAGATAAGGAACAGCAACAACAAAAACACCTGTCTGGGCCATAGAGACTCAAGGGACAGGCCCAACCCCCCCCCACCCCCAAAGGATAGGGACACACCCGAAGAGGACATACAGAGGACCACAGATACCAGCCCAGTGGCCCAGCCACGACCCTGCATCATAAGGAGAGAGTCAGACAAGAGTGTGAGACAGGAAACAGGCCTACGTGTCCGCTGACCAGCAGAGCAATTCTAAGGCTCCGTGCTCTCTGCCAACATGGGGTCTTCGTTAGTGTAGGGAAGCTGGTGCTGTCACACACTAGTGAGGTACCCGCTGCCAGCTCCCACACGGTTCTTCCTCCCCACCCAAACCAAACCAGCCCTGGGCTCTGAGGCTCAGGCCCAGCAGTTCCCATGACACCAGCAGCCCTGTGCTTGGTGTTCTGGGGATGCATAGCTCCAGGGTCCCTGTCCTCATCTGAGCATGTGCGGGAGGGCAGGGCCCAAATGAGACAGAACAATTCAGGAAGGAGGTCACATGTGCAAGAAGGATTCTGAGCAGGAGTTCCTGAAGTGACGGAGAAATGAATGAGAGCCTTAAAAACTAGACATTAGACTAGAGATTCTCAATTCTGGCTGGGCGTTAGAATTGCCTGGGGAATTTCTGTAACAGGTCACTGACTGGATCCCGCCTGCCTAGTGAGAATCTCTGGCCACGAGGCCTGGGCATCAGCATTCTTTAAAAGGTCTCTGGGTGATTCTAACGTGCAGCCAGGGCTGCAAACCCCTGCCTTGCACTTAGTGCAGCAGGAGATAGAGACTCAGTGTGAGCTTTCAGGGTGGAGGAACATGAGTGCAGTGGTTGCTCAAGGAGCATTTATTGAGCACCTACTCTGTACTAGCAGGAACTGTGCTAGGCTCTTGGTACACAGAGATGAGAAAGACATTGGGTTGGCCAAAAAGTTCATTTAGTTTTTCCGGACATTGGCTCTAGCCGTGCTTAGTTGTCTTGAACTTCACTGGAAACAATTTTGTTAGATTGTATTGTGACAGCTGTCATATCAGCCTGCATGTACAAAAACTTATCAAAATTGGTGAATTTTTGTGCAGCCATTTTAATATTGAAGATGGAAGAAGATACACAACATTTTTGGTGTATTATGCTTTATTATTATTATTATTATTATATTATCTCAAGAAAGATAAAAATGCAACCGAAATGCAATAAAAGACTTGTGCAGTGCATGGAGAAGGTGCTATGACTGATCGAACGTGTCAAAAGTGGTTTGTGAAATTTCTTGGTACTATTGACATTTTGGCCAAATAATTGTTTATTATGGGGCTGTCTTATGCATTGGATGATGTTCAGCAGCACCCCTGGCCTCTACCCACTAGAAGCCAATGACAGGAGATACCAAAACATCCAGATCAATAAAGTTATTGGTGAAAATGAAAAATATGTCTTCTATTTTATGGGAAAAAATCAAACAGATTTTTTGGCTGACCCAACACATAGAGTCCCTGCCCTTGACTAGCCAGCAGATTAGGAGAAAAGACAGACCCACAATGAGTATAATCTAACATCTTACGGAAGTATGAACCAAGAGCTCTAAGAACATTGAGGATTTTCTGGAGAAAGCTTTCTTAGAGACCTGACGTTAGAATTCATTTCCGAAAGAGTTAACCAAGCAAAGAGAATGGAGAACATTTGAAGTGGACAAAAGTATCACGCAGGTGGTGAGTCCTACGGAGACCCACTGTGCTCAGTGTAACAGGGAGCATGGGGAGAGGATTCTGGAAAGAATGCCAAAGACAAACACCACGGGCCCAGTTGTATTTGAGCTTTCTGTGTGTGAAAAATGGGCTAGAAAGAGCCGATTAGGAGAGCGAGAGGAAGGTAAGGAGGCCATCAGGAGCCACCGTAGTGATCCAGATGTGAAGTGACGAAGGCCTGGACGGAGGAACTGATGGTGGGAATTGGGAAGAGAGCAACCCAAGAGATATTTCCAAAAAAGGCAACAGGTTGAATCTGGCAATAGAACAGATGTAAGGAGAGCTAAGTTGTGTGTGTGTGTGTGTGTGTGTGAGAGAGAGAGAGAGAGAGACAGGGATGCAAAGATGGCTTTACAGTATGATTTGAGACAGTAGGAGAACAGGAGAACGGGATAACATGGCATTAGCAAAGATGGGGATGCTGAGTAGATTGCATGAATATTACATAACTCCAAGACGTCTACCAGGAGATGTATACCAAAGGCTAGTTTAAGGGCAAAAGGTGGATCATAGAGGGTGAGGAGGGACAGTCTAAGGCAGAGAAAGAAAGAAAAATGGATGGCAACCAGCAGACCAGGCTCAGGTGCGTAGTTACCAGAACCGACCTGTGTGTGGGTGGAGACAGGAGGGAGGAGAGGAAACAGAGGTGGGTAAGCAGCTAGGTCCATGAGTGTGAGACTGTGGCCTCTACCCACGGTAGAGTGTTTACCTTTAGGAAGGAGAGGCATTTCTTAACGGAGAGACAGTGTCTGAGAAAACTCCCTCCTGAGGCCTGGATCCAGACCCAACCCTCTAAAGCAGGGTCCAGGAAACTTTTTCATAAATGGCCGGAGAGTCAGAGTTTTAGGCCTTGTGGGCTGCGTGGTCTGTCTCAGCCGCTCAGCTCTGTGCCTGCTGCATCAGGGCGGGACACCATGCGGATGAACGGGCTCGGCTGTGTCCTCGTAAAGCTCTGCTTAAGGAAACAGGCAGTGGTTAACATGGTTATTTTATTTTGTGTGAATTTTACCTCAGTTAAAAATTAAAAGAGAAAAAACAGACCCTGGGCTGGATTTGGCTCAGGGGCTATGGTTTGCCCACACATGTTCTAGAGATGAAGGGGGAGCAGCTGGGGACTTACAGAGGGAAGATAAGGTCTGTGCTGGCTCCATGGGGACTGTGAAGAGTGATCCAGCTCTGCCACTTACTAGCTCTGTGACCTTGAGTAAGTTATTTAACTCTCCTGAGCCCATTTTCTCATCTGTAATACAGGGGAAGTAACCATACCTTCCCCACTGATTCCTTCTGAGGATCAAAGGAGACAATGGATATGAGCAGTGACATGATGCCTGGCTCCACGCAGATTTTCTTACGGAGTTTTACAGAACTGACCATGAGTCGGAGGACCACAGCTGCGGAGGGGTGGCGGGACCACGGAGCCCAGGCAGTGGCATCCTCGGTCCCCTGAACGACAGTGCAGAGCTCCCCACCCCCTTCCGACTGAGTCAGCCTGGCAGACGAGCCAGGGGTACGTGTGTCAAGTGTCAAGTCACTGAGATTCCGGGGCTGTTTGTTTCAGCAGCAAGTCCACCCAAACTACCGCAGATGCACAAAGCCACAGGGAGGTGCCCGTCTGACAAGCAGCTCAATTAAGAGTTGACACTGCCGTTTGGAGCATCTCCCCCTGTGACTTTCAGTCTGGGGCTCGTATTGGAAAGCAACATTGTTCTGTCCAGCTTCAGCCTCTTACCACATATGGTGTCTGTCACAGCGCGGATGGGAACTCCTCCTGCTGCCTGCTGGGTGGAGGGGGCTGGCGGGGAGTGACTGCTAATCCTTTGAAATGCCAGTCACCCTCAGGGCTTCCCAAAGTGAATCTGATGGAGGCCACATGGCCTCTATTTTAAGGCAGGCTTCACATTTGGTGAGTCCGGCTTTTTTTAATAGCATGCCTTCTCTGACAGACTGCCAGGAAAGTACACACACACACACTCATAGGTGTGTTTTTAAAGAAACAATAAAAGAAGCTAAAAATCCAGACTCTATTTTTTTAGAGACTCCCAAGTAAAGAGCTGCTTCTGCCTCTTTTAGAAGGCGGCTGTGGCCACCTTCACCTCAGTGGCTGGTCAATGGCTACTTGTCCTCCACTCACCCCCAGATCATCAGACTAGGGAACAGGGAAAGTGCACCAGCCTTGATGCTGCGAAATGGGCTGCGTGCCCAGGGACACAGCCAACTGGGGGCCCCCTGACGCTAGTGGGTCTTGCCATCTGCTTTGCCTCTTACTTGATTGTGACTTTCCCCTCCAGAAGACTACCTTGTCAAGAGTCAGGGGCTTATGCCTGTACTTGCCGCCTCAAATCAACAAACTGGCATCTGTTTCTGCTTGTAAGCCCCCTCGAAGGAGCCCGGGCACATCTCCTGGGTGCAGGGGTGTGGTGAGCACAGGCTTCCATTCTCTCTCGTCGGCAGAGAAGGGCAAACAGTGGGGATAACCCAGCCTGTGCAAACACCACATCTGACCTTGGGCATTGAAGTGAACATCGAGGGTATAAGACATGGCAAGAAGTGGGTTATTTGCTCTAGAGTAAGCCTTGGTTCAAAAGAACCGGGGTTGGGCGGGGGGTAGGTTTTTGATGTTTAGGAAAATCCCTAAGGCTCCAGGAAGGGAAGGGAGAAGATGGAGAAGTGACACAGGGAAGTAGTCAAGTGAGTATGAGAAGCCACGGGCGTGGGAGGGGAGGCCGAGTGGGCACACTGGTCGAGTGGCAACTCCTGTTGGTGCTCCTCACTCTGACTGGGCCTGAGCAGATCTCCTGCTGTTGGTTAGTGAAGGTGGCCCACACACTGTGGCTGACAAGGGACAGCATGGCCTGCTGAAGCAGTAGGACTCTGCTCTGCTCTGCAATTCAGGGCCCAGGTGCCAAGGATCACTGCAGTTTCCTCCCTTCCTTCCTCCCTCCCTTCCTTCCTTCCTTCCTTCCTTCCTTCCTTCCTTCCTTCCTTCCTTCCTTCCTTCCTTCCTTCTTCCCTTCCTCTGTTCCCACAGCAAGTGACACAAAATCAGCAGGGGTGGTAGGGGAACAATTTTATGGCACCTCCTCCACCATTATTTCCTCTCCCAAAATGTGAGTCGCATTTTATTGGGCACTCACAACGGCACTTGGAGGCAGAATTACAATCCCCACTTCACAGAGAAGGAAGTCACCGCTCGGAGAGGTCGAGGCTATCCTAGGGCTCAGAGCCAGTGAGTGGTAGAGCCAGCGTTCAGAGGTTTGCATCCCCAGGAGTTTGCAACTATACCAAACTCCTTCTCAAGTGAGTTCACTTAAAAGTCACAGGTAGTCCCTGGTTAGGTGGCTCGGTTGGTTGGAGCATCGTCCTGTGCACCAGCAGTTGACGAGTTCGATCCCCAGACAGGGCATGTATGGGAGGCAACTGGTCAATGTTTCTCTCTCACGTCAATGCCTCTCCGTCTCTGTCTCTCTCTTCCTCTCTAAAATCAATATAAACACATCCTTGGGTGAGGATAAAAAGAAGTTACAGGTAGGAAGAGGAGCTGTTTGGCTAAACTTGAGACATGCATTCTCTTGTTTCAGTCCCTCTGTCTCCTTTGTCTTTGCTCACCTCACTCCCGTGTGTCACAAATCTTTCCATTTCCTCTGCACAGCCCAGTTCAAACCCCGCTTCCTCCACGCCTCCTCAGGACTCGTGAGCTCAACTTGCACCACGTGGTTTGGCTGTACCCTGCACTGCTTTGTCGTTCTGTCCGGCCATGCCCTGCACTTCCACCGCCTCCCCCAGCAACCCAGCCTCCAGGCCAAAAGGGACAGCTCCTAACAATCCCCGGACCCTGCGAACAGTCACTTATATGCAAAGGGAACTTTTGTAATAAGGATCTTGAGTTGGGGAGATTACACTGATCATCAGAGCAGCCCAAATCTCACCACACGGTCTTTAGAAGCAGAGAGAGAAGCAGGAGAGCTGGAGATGTGGTGACAGAGGCAGGGGGCAGAGTGGATGTGATCGCTGGCCGCTGTCTTTGAAGGTGGGCCAGGCCACCCCCGGGGAATTCAGGCAGCCTCTGGGAACTGGGAAAAGCAAGGAAACAGATTCCCCCTGAGACCCCCCAGAAGGAAGCCAGACTGGCTGTGAGCCTGGTGAGACCCACTTCAGACCTCCGACCTCTGTAACTGTCAGAGAATACTCTTGTGCTGTTGGAAGCCACTAAATGAGCGGTAATTTGTTACAGCAGCCATAGGAGAGTATGGCGGTGTGTTCCACCACTCCGTTCTCGTCTCCACACTGCCTCACCACCCTGGCAACCCACGGCGACAGACTGCTGACTGGTATAGTTGGTGCACAACCTACGTGGGGGCTCCATGAACCTTAGGGCACTGGTCCCTGCGCCTGCAGAGCCCCAGGTGCATTCCTCAGGCGCTCCTCTTCTTTGGTCTGACCTCCGGAGTGGACGCCCGCTGGGGCTCTCCGCCCACTCTCCAGCGTAGCTGAGCAGAAGGAGCAACCTGTGCGTCAGGAAAGGAGTGGATCTAGAGCTGGACCGTTCCTGAGCCTGGATCACGCTAAGTTCTCGTAAAGGCCTTCTGAGAAAGCACCACACAACACGAAGGACGGACTTTTGCCATCGTGCTGCAGCCCTCCCTCCTCATTCTCACGGCGCAGAGAGTGGGCGTAAGCACCTTCACGACCTGGCCCTGGCCTGCCTTTCCTGTACCTCACTTGCCTCACACTGCCTCACCCCTATGCCCCTGAAACCCTGAATTCCCCGTCGGCCCCGCGTGCCTTTGACTATGCTGTCCCCTCGGGTGGGAACACCCTGGCCTTCTGCAGATACTCCCTCCTTCAGAGAGCCCTCCATTACTGCTGTCAGAGTGGCTCAGGGCGCCTCTGACCCCCCACAGACCCTGCATCTGCCTCTGCCACTGCCTCACTGCTCTCGGGTCCCTTCAGTTCTCCTCGTTTTCCTCCCCCGCCCACAGAAGATGGAATTAGCACCCCAACCCCACAGCAGAGGCAGAGGGGACACTTCTGTCCCCATCCCCACCCTGTCACCATGTGTTTGCTCCTGCACACGGCAGGGGGAGGCCAATCTGATTGGTCAGAGCTTGGGCCACATTCCACTGGCAGGCAGGACCCAGATTTGAAAGATAATGTGTGGTCACCTTATGGTCTCTGCCCTCTGCTACTGGTGGGGAGGCCAGCGGGTCATTCTCTCTCTTGATTCTACCTCCTCATCCAAGGGTCTTTGGGAGAAAAGTATTCTTAGATTCAAGAGAAAGAAAGTTAGAGACTACAGGCCTTGCTTCAACCCTCTGGCCTCGGCTGTGTGCTCCCTCGCACCCTTGTCCAGGTATTAATACGTAATAAACGCCCATGGTCAGAGACCTGGAGGGAAGGACCGGCATGGAGTCCTGGACCCAGACCTTCACACTGACATGTTATTGTTTGTGCAGGATGCACCCCATTGGTGCGTCACAGGACCTGTTAGCACGACTCCCAGAGACATCTGAGAAAACGACCTCTCTTCTGGTTCTGAGCCCCGAGTTCAAGGATGCTCTTGTTTGGGCTGTACTCGCCCCAAGGGTTTCAGGGTGGTGGCTGAGGAATTCTGCCTGAATAGCCTATGGTCGTAGTTTTACTCTGTAAAACTCTGAGATTGGTGAGATATACCTGGCTCAGGTGAGGTCTCAGGCATGTGCACAGTTGCTGCAGCCACAGATGGGTGGATTGGTAGACCAATGGGTGGTTGGGTGGCTCGATGAGTGAGCGGATAGTGCATAAATGGATAGATGGGTGGATCACTGGATGGATAAGTCGACACACAGCACGGCCTGCAGGGTGGCCGTCGTGGTGCCAGAAGCTCTGACAGGACCCTCGCTCATCCAGACATTCTCACGTACAGCCGTGGGCTCCTTGGTGAAACGTGTAGACCAGGAGCCTGCCCCTCTCTTTATTTTAGAAAATGTTGCGGATCTCACTGCCATACATCCTGATACTTTTGTGTGGATACTTTTCTGCATCCGTTAAATAAATAACTTCCGTGTGAATGGTCCAGTGGCACCCATGTCTTATCTTTCTGACAGCCTGTACTTACTACTGACCTCTGTCAACACACGGGTTATGCACACCTCCTCCTATGTGCCCCTCAGACCCTCTCTGCCCACGTCTCTGGGGCTGAGCCCACTTGTTCCACCTCACCCAGCACTGCAGCAACCAATTCTGCTGGGCTCCAGCCCACTTCCTGCCCATAAACCCAAAAGCGTCTCATGCCCACAGGGTCGCTGCTTTCTGTCAAACTCACTAGGTACTCGTGCAAGTGCAAGTGTGGATCACAAGTGCAAGGCGGTTAACCCTGCAGGGCTGACATCTGCTCTGGGAAACAGGAACTGCTGGGTAAATTCTCACACCTTCCTTTCTCTGAAAGGGGGTTCCTGTAACACAGGTGTTCTCCCAGTCTCTTAGAAGGGTCCTTCGAGATGCTGAGGAGTCACCAACTCAGTGACATGCACCCTTCCCTGCTTCACTCCTGTTCCCTGATGCGCGTGAACTTCTGCTTTCTGGGTGCTCAGGCTAAGACCTGACTACTGCTTTACTGATTACTACTGCTACTTTTATAATATAGTTTGGGTTAAATACAAGATTTGGGGACCTAATCAGAGGTTCAGCAGGTTTACCCTCTGACTCTCACACCAGACACTGAGCTACTCATTCAGGAAACCCCAACATCGAGCAGGAGGTTGGAATTCTTTATCATACCTCATCCTTCTCTTACTCTTTTCCATAAAAATAATAACTATAAGAAAGTTCCCATCCTGGATAGTTGAGTCTTCTGCCATGTATGGTTTTCAAACTCAGTGCCATCTTTTTCAGAGGGGTTACTTTTTTAGCTTGTTTGCAGAATTCAAAAAAGCGAAGAGTAGAATCAGTAAAGGCTGAGGGAGTCTAAGAAATGGTGTTCCCAAAATATATTCACATCCCAATTCTTGAAATCTATTAATGTTCCCTCATTTGGTAAAGCCTCTGCAGGTTTGATTAGGTCAAGGCTTTTGAGATGAGGAGATTATTCTGAGTATCTGGGTGGACCCTAAACGCAATCACTTGTAACCTTGTAAATCTGAGGCAGAGGCCAACTTCACACATGCAGAGGAGGAGGTGATGTGACCACAAAGCAAAGAGAGAGTTTGAAGATGTTGACCTTGAAGATGGGAGTGATGTGGCCACAAGCCAAAGCACGCCAGCAACCACCAGGAGCTGGACCAGGCAAGGATCGAAGTCTCCCCTAGAGCCTCTGGAGGGAGCACAGCCCTCCTAACACCCTGATTTCAGCTCAGTGACACTGATTTCAGATGCTTGGCCTCCAGAACTGTGGGCAAATAAATTTCTATTGTTTTTAAGCTGCTCAGTTTGAGTAATTTGTTACAGCAGCCACAGGAAACTAGTGCAGCTTCCTCTTCAAGGGGGTCCTCAGACATCACCTCCAAGGGAAGCCCTTCATGAACACAGTCTGCCTTTTTAGTTTCTACTTCCCAATGCCCATTGTTAACTCAGGGTTTTCTTTCTTTAATTTGCTTCTAATGACATTTGGAAGTCTGGTATTCAAACAAAATAGGGCATCAACGGTGACCACAAACCAGATCTCACTGTAAACAGTAATCATGAACTAGATCTCATTTTCTGAGAGAGAATGTCAAGATCTAACTAGCCTCTCATCACCACCTCCCCACCACCCCTTCCCTGGTCCATCCAACAGGTCAGTGTTTCTCAAAATGGGGCCCAAGGATCACCTGAGGCACTCATTAAAATGTAAAGTCCAGGACTCTCCGTCAAACTTGCTAAATTAATCAAAAACCAACTATGGCTGAGGTGCAGAAATCTGTACTGTTAACAAGCCTCCCAGGTGATTCTGAGCCCGCGGACATCACAGAACTCTATTACGGAAGAAGGAGGCCATAGTTGACCCAGTGGTACTTCCTTCTGTCGCTCAGCGGTGAAACCATTGACTCTGGCCAAGTGCTCAGCTTCTCCGGGGAAGCCTCTCCCCTGGCCCCCAGGACTAGATGCTCATGATGAATCTGAGCTCAGAGAGGAGCCAAAATGGTCCCAATCCTTCATGCACTTATACCGAAAACAGCTGCAAAGGTATTGGGAGAGCTGGGGACTACGAGTGCTTTTGAGAACATGAATCACCATTAGATAATTCATGTTAATTTACCTTTTTTAATTAAAAAGATCCTTAATAAACAAAAAATAGCTTACACAGGCATGTACCCTTTGATCTTGCAATTCAACTTTTGGGAATTTATCTTGCAGAAATTATTTACACTGGTACACATGTACCAGACTATTCACTGCGGAACTGATTGTAATAGCAGCAAAAGATTAGAAATAATCCAAATGCCATCACTGTGGAACTGATGAAATAAATCGTACGTATACACAATGAAAAATAATGAGAAAACTGTATACGTGATGATATGGAAATGTCTCCAAGACAGATTGTTGAAGGGAAACGCAAGGTGCGGAACACATGTGTAATGCTACCTTTTGTGTATAAAAGAGGAGTAATAAGAATCCACATTCCTATTTGCTTGTATACTCATCAAAAAAAAAGAAAAAAGAAAAAACCACTGGCCCTGGTTGAGTAGCTCAGTTGGTTAAAGCATCATCCTGATATGTCAAGGTTGGGGGTTCGATCCCTAGTAGGGCACATACAAGAGTCAACCAATGAATGCATAAATAAGTGGGACAACAAAAATTGATCTCTCTCTCTCTCAAATCAATAAATAAAAATTTAGGAAAAAATTTTAAAAAGGAAAGGCTGGAAGCATATATAAAAACAGGGTGGTCACCTTTGGGGCGGGGAATGGGAACTGAGCAGATGGGGCCACTGGGATGGGAAGGAGGCTCTTCACTATAAATGTGTGTGCGTATATATGATTATACTTTGGAGTTTGAAATCATGTGGGTGTATTATTTATTCAAAAGTAAATAATAGGTTCCGGCCAAGATGAAGGCAGAAACCCCGTAGGTAGAAACCCTTCACTTCCTCGCACAACCGAAAGGAGGATAACAACCAATCTAAAATCAATAAACAACCAGAAATGCCAGAAAATCAAACTGCATGGAACTCTGACAACCACAGAATTAAAGAAACAAACAGAACAACCAGACCCATAAGGCGGTGGACGGAGAGAACCCGCAGTGAGGGAGCGGACCATGGGGGCAGGGCTGGCTGCAGCCAAGACGACGGACTGCGCAGGAGGTGCTGACTGAAGGGGAAACTGAGACTCAGAGCTGACTGTGCACTACAGTAGTTGCCACGGTGGGAGAAACTCCCAGTCTCACATGAGAGTCCATTCAAAAGTGGGCTAGAGCAGAGCAGGCAAGCTGCACTGTTCCCTCTCTGGCCCCTCCCACACAGGCAGCGCCACAGTGCAGCGAAGAGGGTTGCCCTGCCTGGGTGAATACCTAAGGCTCTGCCGCCTTACAACCTATCAGCTGCGCCAAGACAAAGAAATATGGCCCAAATGAAAGAACAGAGCAAAACCTCAGAAAGAGAACTAAGCAATGAGAAGATAGCCAACCTCTCTGATGGAGAATTTAAAGCCCTGGTAATCAAAATGCTCACAGAACTGATTGACCTTGGCCGATCGTTATTAAGTTACCCAAGATTAAAGACAAAGAGGGAATCTTTTTTTTTTTTCTCCCAAAGGGAGAAAATTGGGAAAACTGTAATAGCATAATCAATAAAATATCATTTTAAAAAAACTTCAAAAGTAAATAACAAAATAAAAATTTAAATAACCATTTATTGTGGCCCTCGGCGCAAGTAGCCTGGTCTGGTTCTCCACACCTGCAACTCCTGGTGTCCCACACGGAGCTCTTCCGACCAGGAGTGGGTTTCAGAGGCGCTGCCACTCCAGGGGTCGGCCCGTCTGAAGGTGGGGCTCCAGACCAGAAAGCAGATCTCCATCCCAAATGGCAGTGCGATGACAGGCCTTCGAGTTTCTTACTGAGGAGAACCAGTCCCACAAAGGCTCTGGGGTCTGAGTCCACGGCGCACTGGACGGCACCAAGAGAGGAGGGGCCCCGGGCCGCCTAGTACTGAGGCATCAGCTGATCTCGACTCACTCGGGAGAAGTGGTGGTAGCGGCCCCGGGTGGCGAAGTCTGCATTCTCTTGGGTGAGCTGTGTCATCTCCATGTCAACCCGAGCCAGGGACGGCGCCAAAATTATCTGCTCTCGGGGGAATCGCAAGCTCCTGTGGTGAGAGAGACACAGAGGATGGTCAGAAGGAACGAGCAAGACCTAAACAGTGAAGCTGAGTCTTCTCTGGGATAGCAAAATTATTTGCAAAAACATCATTGTGCTTATTATCGAACCTGTATTTAAAAAAACATCACTTTGAAAGCTACATGTACAACAGTTTACGAACAAAGTATGAGAAAGCAGTATCAAATAAAATACAGAGAGCAGGGACACTTACCTTTCTTTAGCAGAAATGTATAAAACTGCACAAAATAAATATCCAAACAGTGTCATGTTGGGGCTCTATAGCATTTCTTTGCTTTTTTTGTCAAATGAAATGCTGGAACGGAGAGGCTGAAAAACCGAGAAGAGTAGAAAGAGAAACCTTCTCTCCGGTTCAGGGAAAAGGAAGCTGCCTGAGGAGTGACCTCTAGAGCCAAGGGTGACACAGCAAGCAGCCACAAGGTAAACCACAAAGGTCTGGCACCAGTTCTGCCCGAGTCGGGAACAAGTCCCAACATGGATGGCACGGTCACTGAAGTGTTCCACACACAGTTGGAGCTGGAGCAAACTGGTAAAGAAAGATGGTAAGGACATGTGAGGAAAGTGCCAGGGGCAGAAAGGAGCGAGGAGAGACCAGACCTGCAGCCGCCGGGTACGGTCACCGCGCTGCCTCTAAGCAGCCCAGCGGCTCGGAAAACCTCCCCACCTCCTGCGGCCGAGCCCTCCCCACGCCTTGGATAGGAGTTGCCCTTAGAGATTCTGCTCAAAAAGAACCATCTGCTTCTGGTAGGAACGTTCAGCTGTATAAATAAGGAATATAGGTGATAGTTGTAAAAAATGCTCAAAGGTAGAAATCTAATGTTTAAATCTTTAGAACTTAAGCAGAAAGTTTCAACCGACACTGGCAAAAAGAGCTGCTACAGAAATTCAGATCGCAAGACCAGGGCCTTGCAGCCACGGATGACAGCAGGTCTGGGTGAGGGGAGTCGAGGTTTTCTGAGGAGTGAATTGACTTCTAGAGGGACTGAATGTTCTAGAAGTAAGGTTGAAGAGTGACAAAAATGCCGTACCAATGAACATAGAAGTGTTTTTGCCAATGCATTTTTTTTCATTAATGCTTTTTTTTTAACGTGAAACCATAGCATTCTTCTGAGTTCTGGTAAATAATATACTTCACTTTTAATCTAAAGTGGTCTAAGAATTCTCATCTGGGCAGTTGCTAGGACTTCAGTAAAGAAAGCCTTCTCAAGGTCAGGCTAAATTTTACATAGTTCTGGGAACTGAAGGTGTAAGAGAGGAAGGAGCCAAACTCCTTTGCCCAAACACCTCCACTCTATTATTTTTCTTTGGTTCGAAGAGCGTCTGGGTCTAGAGTTATTTAAAAAAATACTCTCAAAACTACAAAATAAAAACACACAGCTAGCAATTTCTACTTTGAAATAAATCACCATTTCTTGGCCTTTTACCCTCCTAAATAACACACCCATAAAACAACCAGCAGCCATGGTGAGACCAGCCGGTTCGATGCTGAGGCCTAGTTGAAGCCTGCATCCCCCACTTCATAGGCCCTCGGGGCTATGAATGGTGTGGGCTGGGTTCTACCCCAACCAAAGTACTGCCCTTTCCTAAGAATAATCCCCTCCCCAAACAGCCCTCTTTTGACACAGCACTACCATGACCTCAGAGGTGGAATCCTAGGGATTCAGAGGGCAGCATGAAGAGAAGTGACACATAGGCTTCACAACTGCCAATGCCTAAGAATATTCCTGAAAATCAGATACGGCCAAGCGCTCTTAACCAGTCGTCACCTCCAGGTCCAGACTGTAGGCAGCCTCTATACAGAAGCTACGTCCATTGACACTCATTCTGCTTTTCCTCGGGACTACGCGACAGGGAGAAGAGATCAGTGCAGAAGTGTTGTGACCTGGGTCACCCGACCTGGCGCCACAGACTGGAAGAGAGGTGGAGAGGCAACCCCGCCCTCCTATAGCCCCACACAGAGCATTCAGCCCAGCTTCCAGGAGATGACAGGGACTCCCCAGCACACCACCCTCCCTCCCAGCATTTCCCCTGTTGGTTTCCATAGGCTCTGCTCCGATTTCTTCATCATCCCAGGCTCTAGCACCAAGGTTTCATTTCTTGTGCAATCTGGAACAAATTGGTGGTGCTTATAAAGACTTGTGTTAAAAAGGATCCTTATACGGGAGGAAGAAGGCATTGTTCAATAGACAAAGTGCTTCTGTTTTTGCGGGATGAAGAAGAGTCTGGAGATTCACGGCGCTGAGGGTTGCACAGCAATGTACATGTACTGAATACCCCTGAACTGGACACTGATAAATGGTAAGATGATACCTTTCATGTTACATGTATTGCATCACAATAAACAATGGGGAAAAAGGATTCTGGGACCAAAGGGAAAGGGTTTCATAATCCATTAGCAATGTCTGGACATGGAAGGTGAAGACGTTGGCAAGCACAACCCAGACATCTAGAGTTTCACAAACAAAACAATGGAATGAAACACTAAACCCTTGGTTGGCTTCTGCCTGGATTTTCCGAGCCTGCAGCTTTGGCCCCTCACTGATATCGGGGAGAAGGGAGTAATTTCCCAGGGTCCCGAGGCCTCCAAAGGTGGGGAAGCACTGTCTCCAGAAGGGTGGAGAAGGAGGGAGGAGATTCGGGCGCTCATGAAATCTTACCTTCCTCATGAGGCGTCTCCTATTTCCCAGGGAAGTCTGTGCTTCCATTTCCCTGTGTAGTTGAACACGGAGGTCCCACAGAAGTCCTCCGGGATCTCTATTCTACCTACTTCTGTACTTGGCATCTCCACTTTCACCAACACAGTCATGTCAACCATCTCTGACTTGAGGTGGAAGAACAGGGGCCCTTTGAGCCCTAATCTTGTGTGTGATGACGCACTGATGCTCGTGTGTCTTACACTGGGAGGAGCTCTCCTGACTTACCACCCAGCAGTCAGATTCTAACTAAAGCCTCTGCTCATGATTCCTGAGGATAAGAAGGGAAGAGAACAGGAGTCAGAGGACCCTTCTGGTGAACTGAGCCTGGGGCCTGGGTGGTGGAGGGCAGTGAGGAGCAAACTCTGAGTCTCCTCGGGGTTCTCACCTGTCAGGTTCCCACACTACAATTCACCCAAGCAAAGCAAGGAATGGCATGTGCTTAGCACCTCCCAGGACCGAGGGACACTCATCTGCCCTGGGCCTGGTCCTTGATTCGCACTGACCTGCAGGAGGGGATCAGAAGAGACCTCATCCATCTGAACCAGCTGAAGTTGGAGGCTGATCCTACAGGGAAGACATGTACATAGATATTGATGAGGATTCTAGGTGTGCATCGAGGACCCTAGTTTTAACAGAATGTACATTCCCTGACACACATGTAAAACTAACACATTTTTTTCCCTTTTTAAGTCTAACCAAACCATATCCACTGAAATATTCCCTAACAGTAGCCTGCTAAGGACTTTGTAGCCATATGTAGTTTCCAAAAATTCATTTCTAAAATTCCAAAATCCCAAGAAAGAAACAGAGAAAAAGTAGACAACTTGTTAACTTCAGTACTAGGAATTTAAAAAAGTTTGCTAATATGTTTTTCTTACATTCAGTCTATGTGCTAAATATGTCCTATACGATCCCCAACTAGACCGTACGCTCTTTGCGGATAGGAAGCGTGTCTCTTTCATCTCGTCTTACTCACAGCCCAAGTCCCACAGGAACTGGCACTCAGTAAGTTCCCAAAGGCGTGAAGGAATCAAGTGGCTCAATGTGTGGAAATGTTAGAGCTGAAGTGAGGCTGTTGTTGACACAGCACACTGAGCAGAATAGGGCTAACCAACTTTAAAACAAAACCCCTCCTCCCTCCTTCAGTGTGGGCTTTTAAAAAATCTCACATAACAAATTATGTGTATATATAACTTTATATATATAGTTTGATTCAGGTCAGGGCACATACATACAAGAAAAGAAACAAGTGAATGCATAAATAAATGGAACAACAAATCAATGTTTCTCTCTCTCTCTTTCCCTTCACCCTTCTCTCTTGCTCTCTCTAAAATCAATAAATTTTTAAAAGTTAAAAAAAACACCCTCACAGACACACCCACAAATAATCTTGAATCTGGGCACCTCATGGCCCAGCCAAGTTGACGCAAAAAGGTGACCACGACAGGGAGGTTTCACAGAGGAGGGGGGCTTTTGAAGGATCCTGAACCGAGAGACCTGGGTTTTCATCATAGGTCACCCCGAAAGGCCTTAGACTGGGCATGTCTTCTTTCTGGAATTTGCTATTCCCTCTTCTACTCCACCATCTTGACCAGAAGTCCTCCAAAGCATTATTCTTAATGTACATGTGACTAAGTGTATGAAGTGCATTTCTTTCCAAAGTATACACCACACTGTTCTAATTATGAAGAATTTTTTCTTCAGTTTGCCTGGATTGCTATGGTTCATCTGATTTAGTTAGGACTTAAAACTAATTGCTTTATTTTCAACTGGAGCATCACAGAACTTTGCTGAAAAGGATTCGTGAATTTATTTTATTTTTTTCCTTGTCAATGAGTTCTTTTTCTTTTTCTTATCCTTTGTTGCTCAACCCTACCACCTCTCCCAACAATGTATTTTTTAACAGTTTTATTATTGAGAAATAACTGAGATACAATAAACAGAGTCTTGACTATAATTTCCTACTTTCTATATTCCTGATGCTCTGGCAGTTGGGGCCTTGATCCTAGAGGTGCTAATTCCGAGAGAAAGCAACAAACTCCCCTGTGAGCAAATCTTTGATATTCAAACCAACCAAACCAGAGCCCACACCCCCAACCATCTCCCTGGTCAAATTCTCGCACACCGAGTCCATACACCCCTGCCCTAAATCACACTATAGGGCCAGATGCCGGACAGCTAGAGACCACCCCTATCACTCAGAGCCCACTGACATTATTCAAACTGTCTAATCCCAAACTTGCTCAGCTACCTACCTGGCTTGCCCATTCCTTCCCAATAAAAACCTAAGGAAAGCTCTGAGCCATGGTCTTCCCTCTCCCTCTCCCTCTCCCTCAGGGCCAACCCTGGTCCTCCCTCATGTGACCCCATTTGGCACACCTGCCGTGCCTCTGTTTCTAGGGATCTGCAAGTGTAAACTCAGTCCTCCATGGCAATCACTTCTGTGTCTGTGTGTCTTAACACACCTGATTAAAACAACTTCAGAGCACGTTTCTGGAACAAACCACATGCATTCAAAGTGTACCTGTTAGTAAGTGTTGACACGATCAGCACACTGTGAAGCCATCACCATGAGCAAGATCACCAACACATCTACCGCCTCCAAAAGTTTCCTCCATCCATCCCCAGCCCCATCCAAAGGCAACCACTGATCTGCTTTCATTATAGGTTAGTTTGCATTTTTAGTAACTTTATATTATATATATAAAATAATACACTACATACTCTTTTTGTCTGGTTTCTTTCAAAGCATAATTATGTGAGATTCATCCATGTTATCGCATGTTCTTTTTATTACTGAATATTCCATTATACAGCTATACTACAGTCTATGTATAGTCATCTGTTGGCGGACATTCACACTGTTTCCAGTTTTTGGCTATCACAAACTAAGGTGCTGCGAATATTCATGTAGGTGTTTTGTATGCTTTCAGTGCTCTCGGGTGAATACCTAGGAGCACATTGGCTAGTTCATACAGCAGGTACAAGTTCAACTTTTGATAAACTGCCAAACTGTCTCACAAAGTGTTGTATTATTTTATTCCCACCAGTAGTATGTAGACGTTCTAGCTGTTCTACATCCTTGACAACACTCTGCATGACCAGTGTTTTAAATTTTAATCCCATCCCTCTAATTGGTGTGGAGCACTAATACTTTGTGTTTCTAATTTGCATTTCCTAATGACTAACCATGTTGAGCACCTTTTCATTTGCTTATTTGCCATTCATACATGCTCTTTGGTGAAATGTGTTTGAAACTTTTGCCCATTTTTAAAATCTTTTTGTTTGTCTTCTTGTTACTCAGTTTGAGAGTTTTTATATATTCTAGATACAAGTCCTTTTCAGATACATGATTTGCTAACATTTTCTCACAGTCTATGGCTTGCTTTTGCACTCTTTTACCTGTGTGTTTGGAAGGTCAGAGCCCTTAATTTGAGGAAGTCCAATTTATCAACTTTTTTCCTGCTTTTGGTGTTGTATCTAAATCTTGGCCTCTCATTCAGAGTCACAAAGGTATTTTTTCCTTTACTTTCTTTTAAAATTTTATAGTTTTATGTTTTAGATTAAGTTCTATGATTTATTTTGAGTTATTTTTACATTGTATGATATGTAGATTAAAGTTTACTTTTTGCATATGGATATCTGATGATTCTAGCACCATTTTCTAAAAAGATTTTTTTCCCTTCACTGAACTGCTGTTGTACCTTTTTTGAAAATCAAATGACCATATACATAAGGGGGAATTTCTGGCCTTCCTACTCTGTCCACTGACTTGTTTGTCCACCTGCATTTCAATACTATGCTGTCTCGCTTGCCTTAGCTTTATAATCAGGCCTGAAATCAGGCAGTGTAAGTCTTCCAGCTTTGTTCTTTTGTAAGTGGGTGGGGCTATCCTAGGTCCTTTGCTCTTCCACACACATGTTTTAGAGTCTGCTCGCCAATGTCCATAAAAGGAGGCAACAGAGATTTTTATTGGGATTGTGTCTAATCAATAGAACAATTTGGGAAGAAATGATGCCTTAAGAATATTGAATCTTCCAATTCATAAACATAGTATATCTCTTCACTTATTTCTCTAATCTCCTCTCAGAAATGTTTTAGTTTTCCTCGTTTAGTCTCTAAATATGGTGATTTACATGGAATAATTCAGAATGTTAAACCAACCTTGAATTGCTGAGATAAACCTGCTTGGTTATGATGTGTTATCCTTTTTCTATTTTTTATTCAATTTGGTAAAACTTTGTTATGAATTTTTGTATCTATGTTTATGAGAGATATTAGTGTGTAGATTTCCAAAGAGCTTGTATAGAATTTATATTCTTTCTTCCTTAAGTGTTTGGTAGATTTCATTGGTGAAGCCATCAGGGCCTAGAGTTTTCTTCGTGGGAAGGTTTTAATAACAAATGTAATTTTTTAAAAGATTTTATTTATTTATTTATTTATTTATTTATTTAGGGAGAGGGGAAGGGAAGGAGGAAGAGAGGGAGAGAAACATCAATGTATGGTTGCCTCTAGCATGCCCCTTACTGGGGACCTGGCCCAAAACCTAGGCATGACTGGGAATCAAACCAGCAACCCTTTGGTTCACAGGCCCACACTCAATCCACTGAGCTACACCAGCCAGGACACGAGTGTAATTTTTATAACAGAACTTAAATAGCCCTATCTTTCTTCTAGAGTGAACTTTAATAGTTTGTATCTTTCAAGGAATTTGTCCAAGTTATCAAACTTATTGACGTGAAGTTATTTAAAATACTTCTTTATTTCTCTTTTAATATCTGTACACTCTCTAGCAATGTCATCTCCCTCACTCTTGACATTGGTCATTTTTACCTTCTCTCCTTCCCTTCTGATCAGTCTGGCTAAAGGTTTGCCAGTTTTATTGATCTCACATAACCAGCTTCTTGTTTCATTGCCATTTTCTACTTTTTTCTTGTTTTACATATTACTGATTTCTATTTCGATCTTCATCGCTTCACTGTTTCTCTTATTTGGATTTAATTTGCTCTTCTTTCTCGAGTTTCTTCTGTTGGAAGCTGAGGTCATGGATTTGGGGCATTTCTTC